>CM075197.1:26326149-26568649 GCA_037577475.1 Chaunax sp. Z400
GGGGCCCAAAGCAAGAGTTGGATGTGGGGGGGTGGGGGGTGGGCTACAGCCAATACTATTGATCATTGTCAATGCTTGATCATTAGCGCAGTAAATCTACCCTTTATCAACTTTATTAGTTGCATCTGTGTTGCTTACGTCATACTAATGTCATGTGTGTTTTTACACAGCAGCACGATGTGGCTTACAGAACCTGGTGTACTGGAAGTAACTAAATAAACCAGTAGACCATACTGGAAACAAAAGTTCAAAAGTGCAGAATGATTATCAACTACAAACAAAGTCTAATCTTCATATATAGAGAATAAATATCACGAAACACTAAACTGATTAAATAGATCAGAGGAAGCTGGAAAAAAAATAAAAACTGAGGTTCAGGAATAAAATATAAAGGTGAGTAATTATGTTTGAAAACTACAGATGTGCTAAATGTTCAGAAAAAATCCCAAATAAACTAGTTTAGACATTTACTCTTAATAAAGAATACAAAAATCAAGTTCTCTAGGGACCTTTCAGGCGCTCTCAGGGGCCCCTCTGGGGGCCATCGGGCCCAGTTTGCTTATGCATTGAGTCGTCTCTGCAATAACCTCAAAGTAACGATGTGGCGACTCAGCTGACGACATAACTTACAGCCTCAATATCACAGGTTCGATCAGGCTCATGCCCTTTAGCACGCGCCATTCCTCACCTCCCCAGAGCCTCCCTGTCCAAAAATGTCAGGATTGTATCCGTTTCTATGGTACACATCCCATTCCATGTCCATCCCAGGAGGGCCAGGCACTGGTATTTAGTGTCCGTTCCAGCCCAGAGGGATGGAGTAAATGCCACTGAAAGACATTCTGAGTGATCACAACGACAATACGTTTAAATCCTCCAGGCGCTGATGGCAGTCGCTGAATTGCTCGACGAGCGTGAAAACGAACATAAAACACATCCTGTGGCCGTTTCAGTCACCGGATCAAGAAACTGTCGTATCAGGATATCAGGAAAAATCTAAGGCAACATTTATTATCATAAAAACACTAAAAGATTTCTACATGTTTGTTATTATTACTCTATGATACATTTAAGGACCTGCTTTTACCTGCATTTGTGTCCTGCAGCAAACAGCCCAGAGATGTCCTCAGTTGCTCCAACAACAACTCCAATTTGAAAAAATGCTAAGCTACGTTAGTGTGTGGTTTTTAAATCTTAAAGGTACAGTCCACCCAAAAATGAAAATCCAGTAATTTCCCACTCATTCCCATGCTGATGGAAAGTCAGGTGGACTTTCTTGGTCCACAATAAATTTCTGGATCTTCATAGTAAAACAGTGTTGCAGCATTCTTCTGAACACCTGTAGAAGATGGGGACTTGTTTTAAAATGTAAAAAATTACTCCATGCAGCTCGTAGAGCATAATCTAAGTCTACACCTTCACTGTAGCCTCTATGCTACATGCTATACATGCAATACGAGCAAGAACTAGCGATCTCTGCATAAGTTGAAGCAACAGGTGCTTCTGTCGGATTTGTTTTGTCGTGTTAGCACTGAAGTTATCATCTAGCGTAGCATGTAAACATGTTAAAGCCTCAGATGGGATGCACACCAGCACTTAAAGTTTAGAGGCTACACTTTAAAAGGGTGTAAACAGAATTTTTTTTCAAATCATTTTAGAACCTCAGTTCTAAAATTGTTTAGCAGAATGCTGCAACGCTGTTCTGCTGTGAAGCTCTGGAAAGGTTTTGTGGACTATAAAACTTTCCTTCAGTATGGAGGTGAGGAAATAATGACTGATTATTTTTTATTTTTTTGTTAATTCTTTTATTAATTAATTTTTTCATTTTCAAAATATTTTTTTAATGACCGATTTTTATTTTTAGGTGAACTGTTTTAAATTTGATAAAAGAAACACGACAAAGTTGTAAGTTAAAATAACATTTGGTTGGGGTTTGATCAGATTTGATTGACAGCAGCTTAGTTAGAGCCAACTACAAACAAGGAGTAACTACATCTTACTGAATGAGGAAATAAGGTATGGACTTTGGAAAAATACTTGGCCCCTCTGTGGCCCCCTTTATGGCCCCTGATTTAGACAAATCCTAGATGTGCCTCTGCCGAGTCCTCTTGCATCTCTGGAGGGAGGTGAGGAAAGGAATCACGGACGTACAAAGAGAGAAATGAGAGGAGGGGAAGAAATCAGTCACTGATTGGATGTTCATGTCTGATGAAGAGAAGCTAATTGGTCCTCCTTAGAAATAAGGTGGTAATCCTTTAAGTAGGGCTAAAATGATTAGACGATTCATCGATCAACACAAAAGTGAACTATTAGGATGACTGATTGTAACACAAAACGCATCATTTGGTGCTTCAGCTGCTCAGATGTAAGGATTTAATGGTTTTCCTTGTATTTTTTGACAAAAAAGCAAAATTTTAAAGATGTCACCCTTGGCTGTTGGAGTCTGCTTAGTTTATGTCTGTTTGTTTTTTTTAGATCTTAAAGGGCAAACGGTTAATCATTAATTAAAAAAGAATCATTTGTTGCAACCCTTCCTGTCTGTGGTTGGATGGAGGTTTTCATCCTGTTTTCTTCCCTCACAGTTCAGACATTTAGAGGACAGGTGAAGAGGAAACCGGAAATCTTCATCCCGTCTTTCTTTGTGATGCAGACTGAGATACTGACTCAATGCATACAAGGATAAATGAGGTTTTAACTGGGCTATTAGGTCTAAATAAAATCTTTTCCACCCACTGGTGAATAAAAACGATCACTTAGTCACCGCTGTTATACAAGAGTCACCTACCATTCTTCGAGCCCATTGTGGCCGAGGCAGAGGAGGACTGTCTCGCATTGATGAAGATAATTGAGCATTGTTAGGACCGGGTCATTAAACTTTGGAGCCTGCCGCTCTGAAAATGTCAAGAGAGATGAATCAGCGTTCCTGTGCAGACAAACGTACAAAAAAAAGTCAAAATTTTTGCCTTGACAACAACACAAAGGACTCTTTCAGTAGATCAGTCATAGATTAGATTTGAGCTCCAGCGATCGCTCTAAATGTCTTTCCAAAAGTTGGCACAGTCAGCTTTTAATATCCATATGGACTCATGGGACTTTATAATGTGGCATTTTATTGGAAACAGACACAAAAGGAACAACAAAGCTCATGATGCAGCACTTTTCTAACCTCTTCTCGAAGAAATGAGGAGATGAAGTCTTCTTCCTGCGCCTCTGTCCTGTAGCCATGGGGCGTACTTTAGAGTGGATCTGCTTATTGCCACCACTTCAATGTGAGCTGTGAGAATTTGAGATGTGGCTTCCTGGATGCTCTGCAGTGTTTCTTCTTATGTCTTTATTGTCACTAAACATTTGGCACGTAGAGATATCGTAATGATGGCCTCAGAGGCTGGCAGCAAACATTAACGCTGACAGCCGTGACCAAAAAGACGCATCGGAACATGGGATTAGTTTTAAATTTGCCAATCTGGATCTTCTCCGTTAAACTTCCTGTGCTTCTAATTTAGACTCCTGCCTCCAAGGCAGGATTGTGACCAGAATACTGAGCTGCTGGCAGACCTTTGCTGTTTGGTCTGTGACCTTCACAGAAACACAAGGAATGCCAAGTCAGAGCTAAAGCCGGTGATTTAAACAAGCTGCATGTATTGATCACCCTCTGCAGAGCAAACCAAGATGCATCTCATGCCGGCTAGGTGGTGAGAAAATATCTTGATCTCCGATGGCAGGACAGAGAACCTGAGATAGTTACATTACTGTGAGCATATAAAATATATAAAATAGTAACAGAATTAGTCAAAGTTCAACGTAAAAAGTTTGTACAAGAAGTTGCTCTTGTAAAGTTGATTTTAGAATATCACAGATCTGCTGGAGTCAGCAAAATGTTGGAGAATAAAGAATCCGGATATGTAGACGGTCGATACACATTTGGCCTTATCTTAACGGATAAAGTTTGTGTTGTTCTGTATTTTTGTCAATAATTCCCTTGAAAAGAACAAAAGCAACAATATTTCCTCTACCTCGTCTTGATTTGTTTATGTTTGAAATGAATCATTGTTTATTTGTTGTTTGTTTTTATTGTAGCTTCCTCGTTTGTCTCATCTTTATGTTTTGTCCCAGTCTAGGGTTTGGAACGCTACATAGTGATGAGACACGAAGGAGGAAGTTACAATAAACGATGATGAATTTAATGGCGGTTCACCCCTACTCTTAGTGCTGAGTGCATATCTATCTATCTATCTATCTATATCTATCTATATATATATATATAGATAGATATATCTATATATATATATATATATATATATATATATATATATATATATATATATATATATATAGTGCCAGTCAAAAATTTGAACACAGTTTCCCATTCAAGTGGATGGGAAGGTATGTCCAAACTATTGTTGGTTGATTTGATTGTTGGTGGGATGATTTCCATAAAACTATTCAGGACAGGGAGAGATCCCAGGAAACCCAAATAAAGGGGAAAATCCAGGAACTTTATCTCTAACATTGTAAAAATATCAAAAAATGACCTGAATAGATTTATACCAAACTTTGTGGAGGAGTGGGGGTGTGTCAGGCATTCTAGTTAACAAATGTTTTAAGCTCTCATAACCTATATTATTATAGCCTCTAAGTAGGATTGTGAACAGTCACACAGTCATTAGTCTTTTGTGTTTCGGTTGCTGTTCCTGCAAACTGCTGCAGCTCCTGCTGCTCATGACGTATACCAGCCAAGTGGGACGATGCAAAATCAGGTCGCCTCTGTCTGCGAGAAGAAACGGCTAAAGTGTCCTCATCCTGGAAGGGAAATGCTATTAATATAGCGAGTATCTCCCAAAGTCACAGAGTTCTAGAAAAGTGGACTGTGCGGTTGCTTCAGGTTGACATTGACATAGTTAAATCCTTCACAGAGCCGGCAGTTCAGCCCACAGACGGTCGCTGAGACCCTGAAATGTGGACAGTGACACTGACTTAACCCTTAATGAATGGGCCTTAAGCTGAGTGTGTCCAACATATAATAGGGCTTGTCTGTACATTGTGTACCATGCTATCCAAACCCTCTCAGTCCCTTGTGTGAGGCGTAATGAGGATATCCTCTCTGCCTCGCTCTGAACCTCTATGATCCAAATTGGAGCTGAAGCTAAATAAATTAGGAAGACCTTTTTTTATGGGGAGGAAGGGAAACATTTCAGTTCAAGCATTTATTTTTCCATTTTCAGAGCCCTGGCTGATATTCTGAGGCAACAAGGACCGGTTCCAGTCTCTCAGTATGAACACGAAAACATGGTGGCGATTGACGGGTCGACCAAAGACGAGACGCCGGTCAGAACCTCCAAGAATCATTACACGCCTGTTCACGCCATGGCATCAAACCACGGTAAGTGAAGCTGCTCTGCACATCGATGGCTGTGACTTTAAGACAGAGCATATTTTAGTACCTTATGTTTCTAACTCATGTCTTAAAAATCTAAATTTATACGACTATAAAAAAAAACACATTCGCTTTCCTTAATCTGCCATCATCCTTTTGATTGACAGTCACTGGAATGGATGGATGAGCTGTGAATATTAAGCTTCTCCCCTCAATCTTACTTAAAGGGAACTTATAGGGAAATAAACAGCAAATATAATACAAGGCCGTGCCTCACGTCGCGGGTCCCATAAGCCGACTCAGCACTGCCTCAAAATTGAGATGCAAATTATCATCTTCTGCTGGAGACGTTTTGTCCAGAGATAATTCTGTCAACTGAGCGACGCTGTTCTGCTACTTTTATCCTGTTGGTCTCCAGATCCCTGCTCCAGGGATCAGCTCGTTTAAGTGGCCTCGTATGGCGTCCCAGATTCTAGTGTTACGTTTCACTCTCGTGTCACCCTGCCTTACACCACCATCCGACATGGAGGGAATGTGTCAGAGGAGGATGTGAGCTGCTTTTCTCACTTTCCTGCAGCAGAGTGATGACTGTATGCGGATGATGTGAGCCTTAATGTGGGGCCAGCCTCTTGTATACGATGTGATCAGTCAGGTTGTGGCTTCAAGATCGAATCGTGAAGTGTGAGCTTTTAGCTTCGCAGACAAAATATGACTTGAGAATGAACAACAGCATTTTTTAATCTTTTTATCTTAAGGTTTCTGTCTTTTCTTTAAAACTGTCTCAGATTGAGAGAACTGCTGCATCAGACGTCCAATAAATACATTAAACACTATAAATAATTAAGTAGGCACACATTTGACATAGATTACAGTCATTCTCTCACTTGCATACTGACATAGTCACATGAGCAGTTAGAGAAGTTTTCTCAGAGGCTCCCTGCTGTTGTTTCTGTACTACAGAAGCTGTCAATCAATAGGTTGAGTTGAAAGAGAAAGTTTCTTAGGAAACTTAGGAGCCGTTGACACGACAACAACTGTTGTTTTGTTTTGGCTGATTGGTGACAAACGAACGGCGTTTGCAGGAACTGAAAATGCAAACTTTTGAAAACAGGTTCCAGAGTGTAATCTTTTGAAAATGCCTCCGTACAGTCGCCATGTAAACGGGCAAAACACAACTCCTCCGCCCTGAGAGGAAGAGAAAACGGCAGATAACTTCCATCCTCCTTCCAACCAGACTGAGCCTCAGACCTCTGAGAAGCAACTAAAATACTCACAAGTGCAAAAATATACAAAGATTTATAGTATTTTTTTTACCTGATGTAAAACAGCTTGAGACGGAAACCAGCTATTAGGAGGAGACCCAACATTCTCTGCATGTCGTATTAAAAGTATCATCATTTTCCTATAAATTATGTCCTTTTTCGAGTCATTAGTAACTCTTGGAGTTCAAAATTGAGTCTCGTTGCAGGATTTTTTGAGATTTTTGGGTTTCAGCTGGATGTTATGACCAAAAGGCGACTGTATCTTTAAAGTTATCATGAAAAAAGGTGCAGCAAAGTTAAATGATAGAAAATTAAACACTCAAACTTTTATTGAATAAACTTAGTATTTTCCTGGATTTCTTTACTTTATAGTATAGCCTGATCTACTATTATATTATGGTTGTTTGGAGAGGAAGACCTTGTGGAGTAGGTAGCTGGAGAACTAAAAGTCATGAGGCCATGGGATGCATTTAGGTCACCTGCTTCCATCCAGCCTATATGGCCCTTTGCTGCCTGTTGTCCCCCCCCCATTTCCTATCACTCCCTAAACTGTTCTGCCCAAATAAAGGCTGAAAAGCCATTATGAAACAGGAAAAATAGTGTCACCAAGATGGGATAATCAAGAGGAAGAAATGAGGGCATCAACGGGAGGCAGCCAGAGAGTTATTCTGGCCCCGAGCCCCACCTAGAGGAGCTTCCTCTGCAGAAGGGGCTCCATGTTTTCAAGGCTGAGTCCTGAACGCATCCTGGGTCCTTTGCTGCAAGTCATCCCCTCTCACTCTCTGTTCCAGTGCCTTTGGCTGTCAGTGTCTAAATCAAGCAGAAATGCCAAAGAAAATATCTCAGAAAATAAATCTGCAGAAGACACAAGAAAGACGATGACGCCATCCTGACCAAACTGATTAACAGCCACTCTCTTGGATTGGACGAACTGCAAAGCAAAATCTAAAATGATAACAAATAAAATGCGACAGGCTTTAAATTCCAACCTTTATCGAGCTGTATTTACTCCTTCCTCTCTGAGAAATACAGAATGACGTATGGCAGTCAGAGTAAAAGCTTACTGCTAATTGCCGTGCACTTAGATTCACAAAGTATTGTTGTGTTGTCCATTACATGACGACGCCCACAGAAAAGATGTTTTCATTGTCCAACCTGTGACATACCGGCCTCCCGTTGTTAGCTGGGTGACCAATAGCAGGATGCTTTTAAATGGAGAAAGCTTCAGAGAGGGCGGCAGGTGCTAAATCAGGAATAGAAGCACTCCGGAGAAAACACGACTCTCTGGACAAACCCATGACAACAGTGACGTGGACTCATTTCATTGGTTAAAGCTCATTATAGATAAATAAAATGAATATAGACATATAGTGAATTACTTAATGATAAATAAAGCAACGTGTTTGTTAGAAAGGTGAATTTACCATACGGTGGAGTATGAGAGCAAGAATAAAAAGAGGTGGATGGACTTTTGGATGTGAACTCCAAACAGCAGCGTGTGACGTGAACTCATTCCACTGGCTGCTCCAGAGGAGATATTACACCTAGCTGTGATGCTGATGAAGTGTGTCTTGCGGCGTGGATAGAACTTCTCCCAGAGCGAACGTTATCACTTCAATTTCCCAGGGCTTGCTTCTGTTCTATCATTTTGTGCTCTGAAGTTTGGACGGTGCTGTGAAAATAGGCGACAAATGTCTTCCACACTGTCTGGGTTCATGTTGACCGTTAAAACCCAGCAGAACAGGACATGATATTTTCAAAGGATGACATCGTGTTGCTGATGATAAGTCTGGATGTCTCAGTGTGTGCAGAATAAGAATTAGAATGCTGTTATAACTATTTACACAAATCCCTCCATTGCCTTCTTGATATTGAGCATTTACACCACATAGCAAAAAAGTATGTGGACGCCTGAACATTTACCCACATGTGATTGTCAATGAGGTTCAATGCTGATGTTGGGAGACGTGGCTCACAGAGAGTTAAGCCCTGGTTTGCAGATGGTGTTCCATTCATCCCAAAGGTGGATGATTGGATGGAGTTTTGGGAAAGGGACAAGAACAAACTAGGCCTTTTCAGACTAGAGGAACTTTTTTATAGTGCTATGAATTCCCTTTTTACTGTATTTGCCCCACAAGATCTAGAGCGATTGTAGTTGAACTCAGTTTAGAGGACATATTTCAGCTCCTACCTCAGAGCAGGTTCCGTCCCAGCGAACAAGAAACCGTCAGCCACAGTTTGCATTCATGTCGTCCATATTTGTGCACAGACGAAACGCAGCAGTGCCATTTGGGCAGTGTAGCCATAATATGAGCAAGACACCACAAATGTCTACGGACACGACTAAAGGCCCCTTATGCACAACGTTAAAGATGGATATGGAGACGGACGGAGCCTTCCGAACCTTTTCAGCATTCATTTCGTACTTATTTGGGCACATTTTGGGAGAGCTTACGAAACGGACGAAACTGAGCTATACCAACAGAAATGTTTGGGGGCAGTGTAGCTACAATTCAAGCAAGGCACGACAAACATCTACAGACACAACAAAGAAGAAAAAAGTGAGAAAACTCTCCTTAATTCTTGATGTACCTGATGACCTCACAGACCACCGTCGAGTACATCAGAGAACTCTTTGGTCCATCTCATCTGACTGTTTCCTCCTCAGTGAAATTAAGGGGCTCAAACATGGAAACGGCTCCAGACCAGAAATAGGCCTCCACATAAGTATGCAGATGTGTTTAGTGTATGACCTTTGACATCATCTCCTATCCTGCATGAGTGGAGAGCAGAAATACGATCACTTCACTCACAAATATGACGAAATATATTACTTTCCCCTAAAGGCCAATTGAAATATTACTCTGTAATTACCATTTATCAGGAGTTTTGAGTTTTTCTCTCTCCAATAAAACACTAACGATGAAAATTTCTAAACGAAAGCTTAGATGTTGTTTCACTACACAGTGTAGACAAGACTATTTTGATAATAATAAGGTGTTTGTTCTGCCACTCAGGAGCAATTTCTATCACTGTCAGCATCTCCAGCTGTCTGATTTCAGCTCTGCGGTGTTATCCGTGGAGAAATGTGGAGGTTATGAATCCTCAGCATGGGAGACATCATATAAATATGCTCTGCTATATCATTACTGAGCTGTAGAATCAGTAGATGTAGGGAAATGTGTTTTTTTTTTCTTTGGATATTTACTGATGGCTTCGAAGGTCCCAAATTAACAGAGATGGTCAGAGTGTAATCATTTTAAAGTCGTCCTCTGGGTTTGATTAAAAGAAAGAGCTGTGTTGGTGTGATGAAGACCAGGCCTAATGGTCCCAGGTGTTTCTTCTCATTTTGACAATTTGAAAGCTGTTTGATTGTGACTTACTGAGGCTCAAAGGTCTGAGGGAAGTTATTGAAGTGGATCCTCTGAGAAAGACGTATTTAGCTGAATGGTTAATGAACAGTTAATGTATGGAGGGACTAACAGACAGGAAGAGTGGAGGAGGATTAGAGGAGAGGATTGACAAACCAACTCTGCAGATTTTTTGTTCTTTTTGTCAATACTACATTCTTGTATTTCTTTGTAAGACTTGTCTGTGATTGGCAGGACAATTGGACTTTGTCAGGGTGCTAGCTGGCACCTTGTCTAGATCCTTTGTGCTCAGGCTGCACTCTCAATTAAAGCACAGGCTCAGAGCAGAGTTAACACCGATGTGGTACAAATCACATCGCAGAGAGATCTTTTTAAAAAAGCCACCATGGTGCAAACCTGAGGTGTGCTGGCATCCTCGAAGAAGGGGGCTGAAATCTACGCTGAAAAATTGAGTAACCCAAATCATCCAGCCTTGGAGGAGCCAAAAGCATCGAATTTAACTGAACATTTCACTTAACTGTGTAAAGAGAGATGGGGTGTTTGATAAATGGGAGATATGGAAGCCCTGAAGCCTGCAGAATGCATTTCTGGCATCCTTAAACGGTACATATTGATGGCGGATCTGAGTTCTTGCCGGTTTAGGGTGTGTTTAGTATTCTTGTCATTTGTGGCCTTTATAAAAGACAGACGACATCTGGGGAATTCAGTAGGCCAACTCAACCAGCATGGAGAATTTTTTGCAGTGAATTACTGGATTTGCTCAGCAGGGATGAAGTATATCCATGTTTGCAATGAATTCAACTTCACGCAATCTGGCCAGTCGCAAACTGTCCTGACTGAGTTGACCTTTGAGGAAACAGAGTCTGGCAGAGCCTTTATAGATTTCAGAGCAGCGGGCTCAGAGAGAGTATCTCCTCATTCACTCTTACCATTTAAAAGTTTTCAGTAATAATCCCAATTCAGACCACATTTAGACTATCTAAGGTGATCTTAAAGTTAATTTAGGGTATGTCTGATCCCTTTAGGCTCAGAAAACTGTGCATAATCTGGCCACAAAGTAATGCACAGGACACACACATTAATAATGAGGAAAATATTCATGGGATTACTTGTAGCGATGCCCCAGCAGCAGAAACAAATCATGCTGTCTATGCCATTTATGCAGAATGGACAGCAGGTTTAGTTCATTAATCATTTAAATCTCCAAACATGTCAACAAGACCAAATATTAAAGCTCTAAGATCTTCAACATATGTCAAAAGTCACACAGTCCAGGTTCACACAGTGAAACAGTCCGAAACTTCCCAGTAAAGAAAAAATGAAGAGTCTGTTGGGACTGATCAGCGCTAATTTGTAGTTAGCTGTTAGCTTGTGCTTTCTGACG
The DNA here is from genome assembly GCA_037577475.1 of Chaunax sp. Z400. Classification (NCBI taxonomy): domain Eukaryota; kingdom Metazoa; phylum Chordata; class Actinopteri; order Lophiiformes; family Chaunacidae; genus Chaunax; species Chaunax sp. Z400. Next base: position 26,337,538 of record CM075197.1, read on the forward strand.
TGACCTTTTCTTTTTGTCTTTCCAGGGCACTATGGGAAAGAAACCCTGCGCAGCGGAGGCCCAGACATGCACAACTTCATCTCCTCTGGCTTTGTGACACTCGGACGCAGCCACTTAAAAGGTAAAACCCTCGTTATCTGAACAAACCAGAGCGATTGTTTCACTTCCAAAACCGCGCTGTCGTTCTCCCAACAGCAAGATAATGTGACTTTTGTTTCAGCTCAGTGGAAGATTATGTATTATGTGTTGTGGTTCACACACACATTTATTATCTATGATTAAATTCACACTTCCAATGACAAAGTAACACTTGGTAGGCAGACTGTGTGAGAGCAGCATGACACAGCGGTAGATTTCCCCGCCATTGTCTTCTTTTGGAGGTCTGATCAATCAGAGTCAGTGTTGGAGTGAGAATGAGCTGTAAACAAGAGGCCTGTTGTGTTTCTACAGCGCAGCACTCCATCGACGAATCGGGGCAGATGTCCTGGCAGGGCGATCTGGACCTCCCCATCTCCTACGGTACGTTCTCCGATTGTTCTGCTCTCTGCCAGAGACTAAGCTTTCTGGGGGGAAAAAAGACATTTCACACATGCATCTGAGAGCTTTGGGCTGGTTTTCAGTCACTGAGTGCAAAGAGCCACAGTTGGAATATACATTTTTTGGGGGGAAGCAGAATGTTAACATTGGTCATTATTAGGGCATCACAGTCAGTCAAACCTGCTGCCGAACCCTGGAGCTTTATTTCTAAGACTTTGTCAGGTTTCTGAACAGTAAGTGAAAGTTGGATTTATTGGATTTATTCTGTATTTTACATCGATCGCAGAGAGAGTTTAGTGTTGATGTTTGAGCTTATACAGCTTCTGTTGATCCGTGGTGACCGTGCTGCTGACGCTCCCGCTAAATCCTTCTGATTGTGGAAGACTTTGAAAGCATTTTATCAAAGCAGAATCCAGATTTAGCACCTTATTTTTCACAACGACTGCACCGATCAGCTAATAGGAACAGTTGATTCTAAAATGGAAATACAGTCTTTATCCACTCACCACTGTGCAAAAGGGAAAGTAGAGGGAAGCTTCTTAGAGAGCAAAACATTTCTGGAGCGTCACAACAAATGAGCATTGCAGCAGTGCAAAACAGAGAAGCTAAAATAGAAGAAAATATCACTGAATTTGATGAGAAAGTGTTTTAATATGAGTGAAATGATCCGTTCATGCAGCAAGATAATTTTACTTTTCAATAAATCTTGAGCAAAAGATGAAAAACTGGTAAAACACTTATAACTAGATGATTAATCTCATGTTTAGGGTTGGTCGTGTGACTTTTTTAACCATTGCAGTCTATGGTGTGTTTGTAACATGTGACGATGTCATCGTGACGTCATAACGGGTCAACTGAGCTGGACGTTTGTGCTCTTCTTGTTTTGGGTGGTTTTTCTTACTTGTCCCCATCTTCCTCAGTTGTTACGGAGAACGTTGTGACGTCCCATCACTGAGGCGGTCTGTAGACAAGGGTTGAATCTTCATTTTTGGGAGAACTGTTCCTTTAAATCCATAATATGAAAAAGTTTGCCAACTGCAATTGTCGTGATGAAAGGATTGGATCATTTCTTTAGATACAGACAACATCCACACGATATTTGTGATGTTTTTTTTTCTCCACAGCTCTCTGTCAGATCTGGTCCATTATTCTAGCCCCATGAAAACGCCTCGTTTGATGCACTTTCTGTACTGTTGCCGCTGTGGGTGACATAAATATCCAGAGGACGCTGCACCAAAAGGTGTTTCTCCATGGGAGCACTTCTGGCAGGAGGTGTACTTTATTGAATCCATTATTGCAGCCTGACAGCTTTATTTTGGAGTACTGGTGATATAGAGCGAAGAGTGGAAGTTTGCGGTGGAAATGGGTTTTGCTGAGGGGGGAAAACGTCTGCTTTACAACTCAAACTGACCGATCACAGTTATTGATGGAGAAATCACATGAAAACTACAAAAAACTGGGTTCTCAGTTATTTCCAGGTGAGAAAGAACTGATATTTATTTTGTAATTTCTATCTTTAGAAAGTAAAACTATAAAGTCTCCCTCTGAAATGTAGTGGAATAAAAGTGTAAAGTAGCAGAACATGGAAATATAAAGTACGAGTACCTCAAAACTCTACCAAAACACAGTACTTCAGTAAATACTAGTGTTTGAACAGCTTCAAGCAAAGACTCCATATTTTAAAAATGGTGTAGCCATCAGCCGTCACTGCACAGCGGAGGTCCTGTCAGCCTCTCCATCTGACTGACTGATGGGCGCCACGTCGCCGCCGCCGTACAAACACCTCATATCTCATGTGTAGGAGATTACATCAGCATCAAACATGTCTGCACAGGTCATGTGACGCTGCTGGAACCAGAAGCTTACATTGCATGGTTCCTCATTTCCTTCCTTCCTTTTCCACTTTTCTTCTTTCCTTCCTCCCTAAATCCCTATGTAGTGTGGTTCAGTCTTCCGTTCCTTCCCTTTAACCTCCCTCCTTTTTTTCCTTACATCTTACATCATCTGTGCATTCTTCCCCGTTACCTCTCCTATTTTTCCTTTCCTTTCTTTCCCTCTTTGCTTTTTCAGCTGCACATAAACGATCAAATGAACCAAATCAGACGACACCTTAAATAATCAGTTTGCTACGTTTTACTGGTCATATTTGTTGATTAAATATTTGAAGTCATGACTTGAATGTGTAAAAGAATATTTTTTTTATTTTGCAGTGCATTTGGTAACATCTTGTTCTGCCTGCTTTTATTTGCATTTCAAATGTTGGACGCCTCAGACAAACAAAACACTTACGATAATTCCTTGAAAATCTACTGTTTTCTAAGACAAATCACGTCTGAGCCTGAAGTGTGTGTGTGTGTGTGTGTGTGTGTGTGTGTGTGTGTGTGTGTGTGTGTGTGTGTGTGTGTGTGTGTGTGTGTGTGTGTGTGTGTGAAAGAAGACGACTCTCGGAGCTTTGTGTGGATCCACACTGACGATACCTTCCTCGTGTGTTGGGCTGACTGTGACGCCGCTGCCAAGGCTGAGAGATGGGTTTCTGTGTGATGTCGGAGCGTTAGCCTCGTCTCTATTCCCTCTGATGGATTGTCTGTAGTGGAGCTCCATTTAGCTGCTCTGGAGTTTATTCTGATGGGAGGCGAGAAGCTGTCACACCACAGATGTTCAGACTGAAGGAGGAACATTGATTTAAAGTGACCGAGATGTTTGACACATACAGTATGTTGACCTTCTGATTTAGGGAGAATGGAGGGAACATGTTTTCACCGGCGTTAGCTTGTCTGTTAGCAGGATTACACTAAAACTTTGGCCATATGACTGGGAAGAAACTGTTAAACCGTTAAATTTTGGGGGGTGGATCTGGATAAAAGGGGTGGATATTCTCTCCACCAGGCCGACGGAAGGTCGGGAGAAGTTTCTTAGTCCACAAAACATTTCTGGAGCTTTTCAGCAAAACAGCGTTGCAGCATTCTCAAAAACAAGTGATGAAAACAGGGACTTTAAAACATTAAAAAAAAAAAACATAAAATGACCAGACAGTAATCCAAGACTCCAGAATCCTGAAGATCCCAAACTGATTTGAAAAAACACTATTTATAATCTTTCCTTTAGCTAAATTCTTCACTTTAGCCTTTGAGCTAACAGTTAAACACTGAGGTGTGCAAAGATCATAGTTCAGTTATAAAAAAAAATAGCTTCTAAATAGCAAAAGGCAAAATTAGAAATTAGAAATGAAATAAATAAAATTGAAACTGTCGTTCAACCAACGATCTAAAAGTTTATGATGAAATCCTCTCATTTTAAATTTGGGAGCTGCTCATGTGTTTTTATTGACATTTAACAGTTTTACCACTACTTTAATATTTTTGACAAACAAACACGGCGTAGGCCCATCCTGTGTGTTTAGCCTCCAGCTTCCACACCCTGTGCACAAACACTCGTCCTCTGGGCGTCTCCATCTCTCTCCTGCCTTCTCCGCCTGTGGCATCCACTGATGTGCATCCTACTTAATTACCTTTTCATGAGTTTCTCCCCGTTTTCGTCCCGAGGGAACTGCTCTGCCTCCTCATCCTAATCCACTTAAGGTGACCTTGTCTTATTGGGACACACTGCTGCAGTTCTCCCACCTTCTCAGGCTGTAATCCCTCCAGGCCTACAGTGTGTCTTTGCACGGCTGTGTAGCTGAGTGTGACTGCAAATGGAGGAGAGTCGTAGCGTGCCAAGTGGGTATCACATGCCCGCTTTGCCTCCATTACCAAGGCCTTATATGTCTCCGTCTTCAGAGATCTGAACTCTGAGGAGGTGGTAACTGAAAACTTTGAACATGAGAGTCAGAGATCAATACATTATGTAATGCGACATCATCGGTATGCTGCACACTCATGTTTACTGACTATGATGCTTTATATTGATTCAAACGGTGACAAGCAAAGCTTTTTCTGGACCAGCTGCTGCTTCAAGTTCACTCTTAAGTTTCAGTGACTCTGCAACACGAGTCTCAGGTCCGGGAGGAGGGGATGACTTTTACTGAAGCAACTCCGGAATCTGAGCTTCTGAAAAGTCTTTATTACCCCTCAAAGGCGGCGATGGCCAGGATCCGTCCCGTCCTCGAAGGTATCTCAGGAACACCTTGAGGGAACTTTCTCCACTTTGACCCAAGGAATGAACCGACGAGAATTTGGTGGTCTGAGGTCATGACCTCACATAATAAAGACTTTGTAGGATAATTGTGACAAAATTTCGCACAAATTTGCTTGGAGAAGGTCTGTTAAGGCTCATTTATGGTCCCTCTGCGTACGTAAATGGATACGTTGGTCCGTTAACGGTCTATCCGTCAACGTCTTCATACTTCCATACGCTTGTTCCAGTCCACTCTGGACCAGATATGAGCCCATAACGTTTGTACAGGAGGCATTTGTTGTGCTGTTAACTGGGATTCAACTCAACAACCCTCAAAACTACTTTAAACACGTGATTTTTGCTTCCGTCAAGGAAGTTAAGTTTGTACTTTTGTCTGCAGGAATACATAAACACTACCTGAGTATTTTCATGAAACCTGGTAGAAGTTGGGGATGTATCAACGAAGAAACACCCATTACATTCTGGATTCAGGAATTTTTAAGGCTGTTTTGACCTTTTTTTGTTAATTATACTTAAACTGCTTGACAGATTAGCATGAATTTGAATTTAACATGATGACAACCCCGAGGGCAGCCATTCAACTCAAAACTGAAGACAGATTTGCATTAAATTTTGATCAGAAATCTTTGGAAGAATCTGCTCAGCAGAACAGGAAATGCTGATATTTCTGTTTTCCATATGATAAAAGTTCTAGATGGAAGTTTTCACGGTGAAATAATCCAAATAAAAGTGAAGGAATATAACTTTAGACAGAAGGGAGGGAATACTCTGCCTCGGCGGAGGCTTTCGGTCTCGGATCCATCTTGTTTTTAAGGTGTCTTGGGTTGATTTCAAATTGCTCATGAGCAGATGTTGTTTTGGAGGACAAAGACTGTCTCAGTTCATAATGAGAACACATTAACCACAAACATAAAACGCAGGATTGGATTGTTTATTATCCGGATAATGTATCATGATACAGATGTCATTTTAACACGGGGTGTAAATAATGAGATGTGATGCTGATGTGGGGTTTAGAGACATTCTGCTGTAAAATCACAATATTAATAAGAATATTTTCCAATATAGAAATAACTGTACAGGCCATGCACACCTGCTCACGGGTTTTTAGTTGTTCATGCTTGAGTTGACTTTTTCCTTCCTGCATTTGGAAGCTGCGACTGCTTTTTTTGTTGTTTTGTTTTTTGCACAGATTATGTGTTAAACTTCTCCCTATTTGTCTGATTTGACAGTTTTCTCTGTGCTGCAAACACTGCCTCTCATATGTGAACACAATCATGGCTTCATATGGAGTCGACAACCACCTTTATGTGATTACGGTGGTTCGGTTTAATGAAGCCACATGATGTTGAACTTCTTGTTCTTTATCAGGTCATTTTGAGTCACTGCTGCATTCACTGAACCGGTAATTTCCGCTTCTCTTTCAATGAGGGAGATTGGGACCAGCGGGGGGAGGCGGTTCTCTCGCCGTGCACAGATCTGCCGCCGCCAAAAGAATAATATGCATTGATTCCTCTCCTTATCTTGCTTGTCCGTTAAATATGAAGCTAATGAGCCTGATTGGTTCGGGGAGATGGGACTCACACTCCGAGAATCCCACAAGTCTTCCAGCCGCACACACTGAGATCCATACATCACCTCCTGGATGCACCTCCTCTCAGCTCAGCCTCTGCTCATCATGCATTATGTAGCTCCTGTTTGTGCCCTGAAATCATATCTGAGGAGCTGACCAGACGTCAACCTCCACTATCTCACGTAGCCTCCTCCTATCTTTATCTCACTTTGGAAACATATACGGTCCTTCTTCCATTTTCATATCAATCCCACCACTTATCTGTCTGTATATATTTATGTCAGGCATTTCAGAATATCTTTAAATACTCCTGTGAATTCAAATGTCAGGTCTGGATCTGATAGGTTATCATTGATAAGTAGGTGGATGTGATTTGACTCTGTTTGTTCAGCATTAGTGTTGATCTGAATGTTTTACTGAAGCCAATCGTCATCTTCATATTTTTGACATGTAATTTTATGATTTTGCATTAGATTACATTTTAATTTTATTCTCCTCTAAACCAAAAAAAAAAACAACTACAAAAGGAAAGTAAAATTGTGTTTGTATTTCACAATTTATAAGTAAGGCACTTCTACAGCACTTCACCCACATTTAAAAGGAATTCTGCTTCAGTCAAATCAGAAACTAAAAATATAAATGATTACTCAGATGTACAACAGAGAGAGTTTCAGAATGAACTGAGAGCTCAAAAAAGCTTTATGTACCACAGCTGTGAGAAAGTTTAGATCTCATTGAAACAATGTTGGCAGTTGTTTTTGACAACCATGGGGTAAAGGTTCTATTGGGGACAGGTTCCTGCGGGGGTTTCTATGGAAGCTAACAAGGATCATTTATGACCCAAACCTGCCGAAGCTGATGAACCACCCGGAAGCAGGTGATTGATTTGGATGCTGCTTTAAAATCAATATATTTGTGATAGTTGGAAAAGCAGCAATCAGAATTGACAATATTTGATCCTACATTTCCCACAATGCAATCCCATCATCTGAATCTCTTCAGTAGAGCCTTGCTGCCGAACTCGATGCAGACTTTTTGTTAAAACTCGAAAACCCCACGTTAGCATTTTTACCCCTCTTGTTTGATAATTAAATACAGTGAAATCTATTTTTCATCGTATGTGATGGGCTGAGTATAATAATCATCAGCTCACCTGCTCAGAGCTCAGATCAGACAACAAACCTGCTAACGAGTCCGGCTCCACTTTCACATCCTGTCCTCTGAAGGCCGCGGGGCCGCGCCACCGTGAACCGCTATTAGCAGCATAACAAAGTTGTGAATTGAACGCGGCCGTGATGAGAAAGCACTATATGACATGTGGAATCCTGTTAGGATACAGATTAGCGTTATCTCCGCTGCACCTGTCAATGTCTATTATGGGTGGAGAGCAAGGACAAGGCAGAGCTGGACATGAAAACGCTTCAGTCAGCACAACAGATACCGACGTCTGAGAGGACGGCTGGTGTTGGTATGCAAAGAATCAGCTCTGATACAGGCGGTGGGCCGGCCAGAGATTTATCATAGGGGAAGAATTCTTCTTTTACAGAGGAGATCTGCCAGAATCATTCAGTATAAATAGCTGAAAAACGAGGATGAGAACGTGACTGGAAAACAAAAGACTCACAGATAAACACTGAAGTTTTACTCATCAGCTAAACAAGGCTGCAACCCAAGAAGAGGGTGTGTAATGATCTGATCTGGAGTCAGAATGCACACGGAATGACTTGGTAAGAGCAAAACCAGCTCGACGGAGAGACAAACAAATCAGGGCCTATTTCTGATTCTCCGTCATCCAAACTCTCTCTCTCTAGTGTCAAATAGAGAGCGGTGGCAAAATGTCCTCAGAACCTACAATCTGCAGGTGTTTTCTCCTCTAAATGCTTTGTTAGTCACCGCCTCCGAGTGCTTACTGTGAATGTGATGAAGCCGCTCCGCCAGCTGCCGCCCACCGGTTTCCTGTGACCCTTGGAGTGATGCAACCTCCACACGCCGGGCTTCATTCATAAATCTACGCTCTTCAAAAAATAGCACAGATGTGAAGGAGCCCTCACCTGCAACCGCATGAAAAATTCAGCATCCACGCAGCATCACGCTGTGATGGGAACGGTGTTCGGAGTCAGACAGAGGTGTAGGAGCTGAGCAGCAATCATAGGCCTGTGATTAGCAGCTTCCCCCTGTGTGTTGTCCCTGGAAGAGCAAACAGCCGGAATGAGAGGATGAAGAAAAGAAAGGAGAGGACGTCAGAGGTCCAATTGTGAGTTTGGATATTCTCATGATGACCTTTTTAGTCGGTAATGTGGAGCATTTATCAGAGATGTTTCAACAAGCTGTGTGGCAGCGCTCATTAAGAGGCAGCGAGTCGCCTGCAGGATGGTTCATTATCATATTTACCCATTTTGCTCTCGTTCATCACTGGTGTATGTGGTTCCAGAGAGCATTAGGCGTTATTATACAGGTGCAGCTCCCGTCTCATCCAGTGCAGACTGGAACTGAATAAAAAAAGCAGTGCAGAAAATGGAAGGATGCACGGCTGCAGACGGAGGAAGCTTTGAGGCCGTTGTTCCTCCCAGCCTGCAGTAAAGGTCTGAAAAGCACAAGAGGAACCAGGTCACCCTTAAAATAAAGTCAGTCCAAGTCTTACGGGAAAGAAGGTCGACATTTCAGTCAAATCTCACAGCCAACAAATGGCTTCCAGGCAGTTGAAGCAGACAGGAGTCAAAGCAGGAAGGAGTTCAGAGACAATGAACAATATTCAGAGGGAGCAGGCAAAAAAATCAGAGTCTGAATAAACAGGCGAGGTCAGAGAAAGTAGGCAATAAATCCAACAAAGACTAAAACCACAGGAAGGTTATAAGAGACAGGTGAAAATAATTGGGGGGGTCCCAAAGGCAGGAAAACCAAAAACAGGAAGTAAAATGTCAGGAGAGAACTTACAAAATAAAAGCTGATTTTATTTACATTTAATATGTGATGCTAAAACTTGTTTTAACATGTTTCTTTTTTTATTTGCCTGTAAAGAATCTTTGACTATTTTGAAAACAGCTCTATGAATAAAATACATGATTTATTATTATTATTAATATTAAAAACCAAACCATGAAATGCTGTATTTTTAAGCTGGAGTCATAAACATTTTAGTTCAACAATAAAAAAAAATTTGTTCTCCTTTAACTCCAAAGATAATTTCCTCCACATCTGCAGATATTTGTCTTTTTCAGTCTGATTGTCTGTTATATAGTAAAATGCAGACAGATTGATTATTGAGTTGCTGCTATTCCAGTTTGAAATAAAGGAGTATGAGACTAAAGGAATGTAAAGGAATGTTTTCTACATCTCAGTCATGTGGATAAATGTGATTTCAGGTCGGGTCTGCAGAGCGTCCCGTTTTATGTATTTGCATTCGAGACTATTTCCAACTGATGCGATCAATCTGTGGATTAAGTCTTTAATGAGCTGCAACATTTTTAGCTGAATGAGATGGAGAAGCGATGTCTTTACGCAGCAGTGATGATGCATGCGGCCGTCCTGTCTCTTCCTTATCGCCGTGATGTGAGCTTTTAATATGCTGCACAGCCGCGGCCCTATCAGATCACACATGGCTCCGGGGCGAGTGGAGCCTTCATGGGTGGAGGAGATGGAGGTTTGCATCATATTCTTTCCATTTCTCTCCAGTTCCAGACAACAGGCCCTGACGAAATGACTGTAGGTGCCGCCAACTGTGAAATTAATTGAACTTGTGATCCGAAGGGGGTAGAGAGCAGCATCCGGCCCGTGGAGGCGAGCGTGCATCTGCTCTAACATTAGCTCGTGACGGAGGAACAGCCCCGAGGCCACGACGGGATCCGTGGTCAGTTTCCTCGACAAGATGTCTCCAGACGTGGCTGAGCTGCACTTGACTTGGCCGACATTGCAGTAAAGTGTGTGAGACGTGCTGCCATGCTATTGGCTCACATTAGGGGCATCAGTTTGGACAGATCCATTTAGACAAGCTGAGGATGGTCTGTAGATAATGGTTCTATGCCCAGTACCGGGTAAGGCTAGTTAACCAAGGATAGGTCTTTCAAAGGATTAGCCGTTCCTTGTTTTTTATTTTTGACTATTTTAGTCATTTTTCCTGCGTATAGATTAATTTTTGCGTCTACTATTTAAAAAAAAGGTCCTGAGGAATTAAACCTACATTAGACACTGCCTGATGTTACAAATGGAACACATGAGAGTTTTATGGAGCTACAGGCTCATCAAACAGCATTAATCGAGTACTTTTGATGGTATATGTATCACCATCATTTCATTTCAGGAACTGTTTTATCGCTGATTTCATACCAAGGATGAAATCGGATGAAGCGAAGCCTTTGAGCTGGTTTAGGCAAGAAGTCAAATATGACACCTGAGGAATTTACAAGAACCAAAACTACCTAAAACCTTCAAAAGAGTGTTTCAGGCAGTCAAGATAAATCTATAAAAGAGGAGATTCACCCTGTAAAACAGAAATGCTGATAAACTCAATCATGTGTGGTTTGGTGTGGTCTGAAGAACACACTATGTTCCTACATTAAGTGCTAATTGGATCTTCTGAGAGCATCTAAATCCCCCTACCTTTCTGGATCTGGAGAAGCGCCTACAGAGTATTTAGTCTTTGCCATCAGCTGTGATGGTTAATCTTTAATTATGTGATCTGAGTTCCTCCAGGTGTGAACCAAGGCTTAAAATGAAATCCTCCTCAGTGATGGCATTAATCTGAAGTTAAAGCTGTCAGGAATTATTTGGACTGTTTTCATGAAGACCTGTAAGAAACACCCAGACGGGTCCGCTGGCAGAACCAAGACACAGTCAAGGAGAAGGTAGTGGAGATAATTTCACTGCTGGAGTGCATTTGTGTTTATTAATGCTAATTATGCTAAGGTATTCCATAGTGTTGTTTTTCTCCTCTACTTCCACTAAATGATGGGCTTTTTGTGATTTACTCCCGTTCTGATTAGCAGCCTCAGGGTCAGTGCTGTGTGAACGTTCCCTAACGAGGACCAACACAGGTGCAGGAAATTAATCTTGTTTAACTAAGACCACGACTCCGGAGTTTAAAAAGTTATGTACAAACGATTTTCTGAAGGCCATTTCTTCAGTCTAAGATTGTCGATAAAAGACACCTTTATGTCAGGACTAAACTGATTTAATTAGCTCCCAGTGGTAATCTTTGCTAAAGGGGGACGTAAATCAGAAACATGCCATATATGAAGGTTAAGCAGCATCTGCCTCCATGCTCCAAAATGTTGCCATCTGTGAGTCTATGTCTGATGAAATTTAATCAGAACAGAGTCAAAGAATCAATAAGTTTCGTCTAATTTTCCTTTTGGCGTCCGACCAGAGGCAGAGCTGAACAGACTGGAGGCTCTCAGAGTGAAGACGAGAGTCTCGATCAGCATTCTGCTTCGTGTCCCAGCTCTCCGGCCCAGTGGATACAATCTGCACCGACCCACATTAGATACGTGTCCCCCAGCTCTGATCCAGGTCACATTGCATCGCAGAGCGACAGCAGGGCCTCAAAGAGTCTTCTGCTGCTGCTCAGGTGGAGAAAAACACTGCATACATAACAAAGAGCCTGATGAAGGTCAGCTGAAACTGAATCCACCGGTTTGTCCACCAGGAGGTCGGCTTTAAGACAGTCCTGAGTAGAAAACATCTCGGACAAGGCCTGGTCAACTCTCAAGTCACTTCCAATCAGGTCCAAGCAAAGTCGCAAGTCCTTGTGGCAAGTCATGTCCAGTCAAGTCTCAAGTAATTGAGGACAAGTCATGTCCTGTCCAGCAAAGTCCAAAAGAAGGCAAGTTTAAAGTCACCTCCAATCAAGTCTAAGTCAAGTCACAAGTCACTAGTACTGTCCAGCAAAATTCAAAATGATTCAAGTCTAAAGACACCTCGAGTCATGTCCAGTCAAGTCTAAAATTTTTAGAGGCAATGTTCTAAGTCCTTTCCAACAAAGTCTCAAGTCACAAGCCAGGTCTCAAGAAGTCAAAAATCCTGCCCACTCCAGTCTCAGGTCCAAGTCAAGTTAAAGTCCTTAAAAACAAGTGAGAAGTCCTCTCCATTCAAGTCTTCAGTCGTGTCCAGACAAGTCTCAGTTCCAGTCCAAAGATCAAGTCATGTCTCAAATTTATGGAGGACATTACCCAAGTCTCGAACCCATGTTAAGTCTCAAGTCTTTGAGGACAAGTCACAAGTCCTGAGTAGTCAAGTCTCAAGTCTTCTCCAACAAAGTCATTTAGTTAAAATCTCAAGCCCTTCAAGGCAAGTCAAAAGTCCAGTTAAGTCTCAAATCCTGTCCAGCAAAGTTAAAATCAAGTCTCGAGTCATTTAGGTCAAGTCCTCTTAAGAGAATTGCAAGTCTTTCACGTTTCTGATTGCTTATCCTCAGAATAACAGCATGCAACCATTTGACTATTAAACCTGCATGGATAACGTTGTACATGTTCTACATTAAAAGTCGCTAAATCAACTATCAAGTTTCAAACCTTCACTCTGTGACTAAAGACCTGACTTGATTTCAAGTCTTCAGTCTTCAGGTCTCCAGCTGAGAAACCTCTAGAAAAAACAAGACAAATTATCCTCAATGAAAAAGAGCTGAAATTAAAATAGTTGAAAACGTCTTGAGTTCAGAATATCACACAAAATATAACATTAAGACACACAAACAGGTATAAAGAGTGAAGAATGTGTTTTTCAGTTTGTTACCAAGCGATGAAGTTCAGCCTGACATTCATTTATTTATAGAAGTCAAAGAATGGTGATATTTAATTAGAGCTCTTTGAATGTGTGGTTCAAATATCACAACCTTTAAGAAAACAACCTCCTTTGTTACGAAGCGCCATGGCTGCCTGCTCGCCTTAATCAATTAAACGTGTAAGCTCTTAAGCTTATTCCACCTGATATCTGTGATATGCATAAAAATGATTTCATTACTGGAGGCGTCGCCATTGTGTTTGGGAGATTGGATGCAGGAAAAAAAAAACACACACTTTTATCATTTGTAATTTATCCTTCAGAGGCGACTGGGAGGCTGCGACAGAGAAATCAGATACCGTGTGAAACTGATCCCAGTCTGAGTCATTCCAGGCATGAACACACATCCAGATATATGTGGTATCTGTACTGTCTGCTCATGCTTTACTGCAGGATGCATGGAGATCCACATGTTCTGGACAAAACCAGGTGTACAAAGCAAGGACAGATAGAGTATTGGATTGAACAAAGGTGCAGCTCAGGGTCCTCGTCTCCTTTTAGTCCATAAATTACTCACATTTCAGCACAATAATGCAGGCAGGAAGGTCCTTTTAACAAGAATGAGGTTCATTTTGATCAAATATTCATGCTTAAGTATTTTTTTCTCACATTTTTTAATGTCAAACAGGCTCTGCAGAAAGCACAGGAAAAAGATGAACCGGGCTCCTTATTTGAAGCTAAAACACCCTTTAAGATCAGGTTGATCAGATTTATAATGTTAAATATGTGATGTTTGAGTTACTGAGTGAAGGTACAAAATAAATCTCCACCAATAGAACCATGTATTTAACAATAGAACCTGGAACATATAAAGCAGAGAATCCACAAAGACTCCACTCTAAAAGTGGAGGATATGAAATACACTGATGAGGGGATGAGGTGCAGGTGGTGAGATGGGCGGTGGGGGGTGGTGATCAAACAAGAAAGTGAATGAGGAGCTGATGATGGTGATGAAGGGAAAAAAATCACTGACAACATGACCGAGAATGTGACACTATAAGATTTAAATAAAGGTTGATGTTGTCTGTCAGTGGAGAAACGTGTCATTGAAGAAACATTAAACATTATAATGATCCTTCCTCAGACCTGCAGGTGTCCTGATCAAATCTTCCTTTAAGAATTAACATGTGAAAACAGCTGAATCCTCTTCATTCTAGAGGATATGGGTCATTAAATTATATTCATACTGAACAAATCTGCAGAATCACAACATTTTTCTGTTTTTGATGACTTCAGAAAACTGAAGCCATTTAATTAAACGTTGGGAGTTTATGAGACGTAACATTAAGGTGCAGTTTCTCCTTCCATCAGATCAGTTTTGACTTTATTGGCAGGGTTGTTGACATAAATGTGTTGTTTTGCAAAGATTTGTAGGAAGATGTAATTTTTTTATTTTTTTTTGGGCTTTGTTGTGCGATCCATTCCGGCTTTTACGACACACTGCAGAGTGCAACCACTTTCACTAATGACGACCAGCACAGGTGTTTGAGACGAGCTCAGAGTTTACTTATACAGCCCAAAGCGGCACTTTAATCCCAGAGGGCTTCAGCGTCAGCACAGCGTATCAAACCACAGTCAGGAAGAGAAATACGGGATTAGAACAGCAACAAATGTAGAGATAAAGAAGCTCTAATGGTAGACAACATGTTGTAATGCTGAATGACAGGAACTAAATGTGGCAGAGGACGTTTAGATGCAACAGTGGAAGCAGGTGAAGCCTGTTGAAACCATCAGCTGATCTAAATTCATCTAAAAATGCTTCTTCAAACCAGTTAGCTGATTAAATGTTCTAAACTCTGAGCTTCTACTCTGTTCCCTGCATCAACATTTAAACCTCTCAGACCTTTATCCTAAAACCATTTTTAAACACTGGCCTATTTCGGCCTCTTTTCCAGCATCATGAGGACAATAAAAGTGTGACAGTCCCAGAGATGGGATGTTTAGGTCATTGATGGAACTCAGACACTTTATCTTTAACAAGTTTTTCTCTCCGTTGAACTGGATTCCCTTTATTTTCTCCCTGTCCTTTAAAAAGCAGCAGTTATTTTGTTCTTTTCACCACAATTTAAGAATCAGCGATGGATCAGATCTAATCAGTTAATTCTAATGGTTTGTGTCAAAGTTGAAACGTCGTCATGCAGCAAAATTTCTGAGGACTTATTTCGATCCGTTCACATGAATTTCCTTATGGGGAACAATTTTTCTCAGATTTTTCTGACGCCACATGAAAAATAATCGAGTTAATCTCATAATCTTCTAAAAATATGCATGAATTTTATATTAAGACAGTTTTTCCAAAAAGAGGGAAAGTTCATGTTAGGATGACTTTTTGTATTGATAATTGGTTTTGTTATTTTGCAATGTGGGTAATGTTTGAAATGTTTGCTTTGAGACTTTCTGTCCACAAGGAGTTTAAAAAATTAAAAATTAAAATATCAAAGTGTTATTTATATAGAGGAGCAGCCTGTGGATCAATCCACACCTTCTATCCTGAGAGCTGTGATTCAGATAAATCCCCAGAAGACCTCTTTAACGGGACAAAAAATGGTAGAAACCAACATTATAAAAGCACAGTAAGAACAATCAGGATGGGCAGAATCAGATTCACACAGATAGAAGAAAAGAGAAGAAAAGGCTTTCATTTTACACCCAGGAAATTGTTTGTTTTTCCAATAATGCAGATCCAGATGAGATGATTGAAAAGGCAGCGCAATAAACGAGGCTTTAATTCTCTCAGACTTTATGTTACTGTCTGCCAGGTGAGTTCCTCCCTGAAGGAGGTGATGAAGGAGATGATGAGGGTGATGATGAAGGTGTTCCCAGCAGACATCTGAAACCACAGCTGCACTTTGAGTTGCGATAATCACCCTAGGAACAAACCGTCTGCTGACATTACATCACAGCCATGAAGGGAAGGAATTCAGTTCAGTGTCTTTGTTACATTTTGATTGAATTAAATAGGACTGTTGTGACATGGTGGAGGCATACCCACTACTGAGTGTCATTCTAGTATTTACACCCATCTACAAAGTAACTGAAGTAACTGTACTCATTACTGTACTTACATTACTTAGTGTTTCTCCTGGCCGACGTCTCTACAGCTGATTCAGATTGTCGTCCTGTTGAAGGCTTAATAAAACTCGGAGCTACTAAAATGAATGGATCCATGGAGAAGAGAAGGCAGCATCCGCATTTTATAGTGTAATCCCCCTTCAGGTGAGATATTTTAATGAAATGTAAAGGAGCTTGTGGTTGAGGTTGTTGGTCACAGTAACATTCATTCACTCGTAAAGCTTTGCGCCGTTGTCGGGAGACGTTTCCAGCAGAGATCTCAGATGAAGAGTCACATTTTGGACGAGTTCATTAGAATTCATTGGCTGTGCTTTTGATGACGGAGGAGCCCTTCAGCAAACAAACTGGTGTACCGGCAGCTTAACAAAGCAAAAGTGGCACAGAGTGATTAAAGTACATTTACAGAGGGATTAGAGAAGGTTGACAGACGCTCTGCTGAGGTTTACAAAAACTTTCAATATTTTGTTGACAGATTTCGATGTTCCTGCATCACGATGATCTTTTAACCGACGCTGTTCTAGCAACAGTTTCACTCAGCAGCTCAATTAAAATGTCACGGCGAGAGAAAAAGATGAGCAGATCAGAGGCAGGAGGAGAGGAAATGAGATTCGCTGTGAAAGGCGGCGTATTTAACACTTGACCCCATTATGGAGAGCAGGCTCAGAGGTGTGTCTCTGTTTTATTGGCCTTTTCACCGACGATGTTCATTTCAGAAGATTACATGATCTATGGTTGGGACTCGTGGCCTATATTTCTATATATCAGACGCTGAATTAATAACTCAAACACTTATTATATCACTGCTCTTCCCCTGCATTAAATCCTTCCTCTTCTTCACTATTTCCAAATGCACAAATCTGAATATGCTTACAAAGGTTATGTTTTCACCCAATACCTGTTTCATTGTTTGATAGCTGGAACACAGATTTCCATTAAACAGGAAGGGAAAGAAGCTCTTAACAATATAGAATAATAATAATGTGCTGACTCAAAATAGCACAAAGTCAACAAATCAAAGTTGAAAATGAGGAAAATTATTTGCCCATTTTGATTTTGAAAACATTTTGAAAACAGCTGGTGGAACATCTCAACATTAATGAGGTTAACTGGCAACAGGTTAGTAACATGACTGGGTATAAAAAGAGCATCCCAGAATACTATTAATTTAATTTGTGCTATTTTCATTTACATACGTGGTTTTAAGCATTTGGAAATCATCACATGCTGTTTTTATAAACATTTTACACACCGTCCCAACTTTTTTGGAAACGAGGTTGTAGAAAATGTGATAAAAAAAATACACAAACATTGCACAAAAACTACTAAAAACAATTTCCTCAAAACTTTGACGGGTTGAAACGGGTCAGGCGTGTGAAGGAATCGACCTAGAACAGAATAATATGGCTCTTAAATATTTACTTTTTTAGGATTTTAATGAAATGATTTGTGATCCTCATTGAATAGAAGGTGTGAGACGATGTAAGCATTGAAAGTGTGTTGTTCACAGAACCTGGGCTCAGGTTGAAGAAAACGAGTCTCACAGACCTCAAACAGTTAATAATGCTGCCTGCCAACTTGTACATAATAAATATATATATATATATATATATATATATATATATATATATATATATATACACACACACACAACCAGTGGGTTGATCAGAGCTTTGCTGTTAAAAAAGCTGTAAAATGGACTGAAAACAGCAACTCTATAAGCTGAGAAACCAAAACAAAGAGCTAAAAGAAACTAAAGCATGATTTGATCTATTACTCATACAAAATTATTAGTGCAGCTTTAATGTCTTACATTTGTGTGTTTATGTGCACAATATAAGAACTCTGGCCTGCAACGTGCTCACTTAAAAACCCATTAATGTGAAGGGCTGGCATGCTGGTCTGTATGTGGTAACCATGGCGACATACCTTTTTTTTAAATGGAGTTTCCTGTAGTGCATAGGGCTGGAGGCAGGATTGATATGATGCACACACACTGTGTGACGTGGACATAAATCTGGGACTGCATGCTAATGTCCGGCCACGGCTGGAGACGCTAAGCAGCCCTGAGGCGCTCCTCAGCCTGACAAGCTCTCTGTCAGGCGTGGCTGGCAGACTCTTATGAAGCTGAAGGAATCAAAGAGTGAAAAGAAAAACAAGGAGGGAGGCGAGGTCGGTTCCCGTAACGCCGCTGGAGAAAATAAATGCTTCACGGTCGGGTGGGTTTAGGTTGTTTGTGGCTGGTTTTACCTGGTCAGGGACGGAAAATCAAAGCGTACAGCGGGAATCGCTGAGCAAGCTCTTGTCCTCTGAGGAGCTGCTGAAAGGGTTTAGTGTGTGAAAAATATTCTCATTACCTCTGGGTTAAAGGGGCATTAAATGATCTTGACTTAAGACACTAATACATTTGATTCAATACCTAAATCTCTCACTTGGTTGCCAGGCAGATTCACAAATCTGGTCCAAACCTGCTGCTATTCAGCCAAAACTGGCCCGAAGTCTCGACCCACAATGACCAAATGTTGCATGTATGATACAAAGCCAGCTCAGATATGACCCTCCAATGCCAGAATACAGCTGCATGGACCCACTGACTGATTACCTGAACGCTTGAGCGGTCCAGTGTCACCATCAAGTGATTGGAGTATTTGCTACAGAACAAATTAGAGAACTGATTTCAATCAGGAGAGACAAGAGAATGACGTAAAGTTGTTTGTTGTGGCAGATGTGTGATAAATAGTCTGTCAGAAAGTCTTGGACTCGTCACGGAGATTGAGGTTGAAGGGAATCTGCCCTGAGCAGCAGCAAGAAAAATCCCCCCATCGAGGCCGGACACTGGTGGTGGTGGTGGTGGCTCTAAACCAGATGATCACATCTCGAAACTCAAACATGTTTGATAGTTATAGTTTATAATCATGATGATTACATTCATGCTTTCCACAATAGCCCACACTGACTGTGTTGCCAAGCAATGCCCTTGAGGCTAACGTTAGCTAGCAAGCTTCTGTTGACAGAATTTGAATCTCGCCTCCAGTTCCTCTGGAAGACGATCCCGTCACCCAACTATTCTCACCCAGACTCGTTTAGCCTTCTGCTTTTTGTTTTTGTCTCAATGCAGCATATTAGGGATGGCCTCCTCACTCGGAGAACTAAAGTTACGATCTAAACAAATGCACCCCCCCCCCAAAAAAAAAAATATAAAGATGACATCAAGAGCTGCAGAAGTTAATTGAAGAAAACTCTTATTTTCCATTGGATGAACAAGCCTTCAGCTTTGGCAACGATTCAGTAACTGGGAAAGAACAATTCCATTTAAAGTCTCCAATTAGCTGAATTGACTCCATGTTAAGGAGTCACCAGAGACGAACCAGCGAAGATGAAAAAAAGGACGTGCTTTTAATATCTGGGTCAGCCTCGACTCAGAAATAACTCTCAGTTTGAACCAGAAAGCGTCTTATTGTTGTATTAACCTCACACTTTTACTACTTTCAAAATAATATTAATGCTGTGCACCTACTGCGGAGCGTCAAGGTGAAGCGATATAGAATAGCTGGTGTTGCATTATATAATGCAGACCATTACCTGGGCCTATCGGAGCCAGAGAGACTATCATGACTCACATTAGATTAGACCAGGCTTCTTTCATTGCTCCCCAGGGCCACATAAATCATGTGGCAGTCACCAAATATTGACCGTAATGGTGACAAATGTGGTCTGCATAGTACAAACACTTTACAGCTTATATTGTGTTCTCCTGTATGAGGCCAGTTCATTACTGGAATTCATTATATGTGCAGGACAGACTGGGTAATGCTGTGAGAATTGAAAGGCACCAATTTACTTTTAACAATATGCAAGGCTCCCCTAATCCCTTGCTGTGGACCTCATCAGTGGAACGGATGGCTGCGAATATGGAGCCCATGAATCTTTAACCGGCGCCGCTCCGTTTGCTTGTTTTATAACACCCAGGTTGTTAAAGTTGCTTCGTTGGCAGAGTTAAAATTCAGAGTTGAAGCTCTGGAGTTAATCCTCAAGTTTGCCTGCTGTTCCGGCTCCGTCTCCCTGCAGCAGGTGACGGGAGGTGATGACATTTCAGTGATCACTGATCACCCGCGGGACTTCGCCGTGTCACCTTATTATCAGAACCTCCGGTTAGCAGATATCCTGCAGAGTCTCCTGTTGGTTTATGTAACCCGTGTCCCCCCCCCGCCTGCGTGGACAGTTTCACCACGCGACGCCATGCTACACCCCTAGCCTCGTGTGCTGCCCTAGTTAAAGGGGTATTTTAAGAGTTCCCGCATGGGTTCATTTGCCCTTCTGAAGTTCAGCCTTTTTTTCCTTCTGAAGCATCTTTAGTGTCAGAGCAGAGGAAGGAGCCCAAGACATTTGTTACGCCATCGTCTCTTTTACAGTAAATCCATGTATGTGTAAAAAATAATGGTCCAAGTCGTCAAATGACAGAGGGGCAAACGGAGGAAGGTTTGTTGGTTCCTAAGACTGTTACAAATGACATAAGTGAGTCTCTTCTGATCTGTCACCTGATGAACGTTAGGCTGAGTTTAGACTAACTAAAGGATAAACTATCCAGCCTTATTTATTATGATATAGGAAAACGCTCCGTCTGTCACGTTTCGTTTCTGCAGCATAACTCAAAAACGTGTCAATATTTTTTTCAGGAATCTTTCTATACACAACAAAATACTGAAATGGTGCCTTTAGCAATTTAAGGTTTTTTTTCTTATTATTTTAAATATTGAAATTTTTCCTCAGATATGTGACTAACACAAATTTCAATTAACAGATTTAAACGTAACTTAAGGAACTTTTTTCTCACTGTCTTTCATCAATGAAAAGCACATCAGGCAGAGATCCAGAGGACACATTTCGCTACATTGTACAGTGTTTTATTGTATGTGACAATAAAGCTGATTCTTCTTCTTCTTCTTCTTCTTAACCTCAGGCCTCACATTCATTCCTATGTAGGTTATGACATCTGAACTGCATCATATATTTCTGGTTTACTCTGAAAACTGTGCTGATATTTAAATAGTTTGTATTCTGTGAAGACTCATTGAATTCCCACCACAGCCTTTAGACCATGTACTGTGTAAAGGATGACATCCAGTAATGTGGAGGAGAGCAGTGAAACATTGATTTAATGATGTGACCCAGCAGCGGTTCTCAGTTTTATCTTCTCATGTTATTCAGATGAATGCAGCTTCAGTAATGCTGCACTAAAAAAAAAACCCACTGGAGTCATTTTAATGGCTTCTGGAGAAATTTAATTAGCAGGATATTAAGACTTCTGTCTTTGACCTCCTGATGTAATGACTCATTTCTCAGACGTTGATCTGCAGCCTGGTTTCATGCATCAGTGCTGCACACCTGAAATGAATCATGAATCTGAAATGTTTGTGCAGGATTGTTTTAAGCTGCCGAGCTGATGATAGGTTTCCGACGGTGTCAGCAGTAACAGAGGGGCCTGCATGTTCATAATGGATGCTCATTACTTCACATACTCCTGATCAGCGTTTCTGGGAACGTTGGTGGAGATCTTATTGGAATTAGATTTAAATCTCCTCCTCCAATTATGTGAAGAGCTTTGATCCTGATGATTTGTCAACTAGATCATTTTGAAGTTAATCTATAACCGAGACAATACTAATTAAAATGTTTCTGACAGAGCCAGGTGATATAAATAATTTACCAGGGAAAAATAACGAATTAAACTTTTATTGTACAACAAAAAAAGAAAAGAAAATCATATAAAATACAGATTCTTTTTTCCTGGCCTGAGGTTATGAAGTCTATTTCACCAATGAAGTTTATCTTGCTCCAAACAGCACACTTGTGACTCATGCATGAGGCTGCAAGAAATCTGTGGGATTTGTCTCTCTTGCATTAGGTTAGCTTAAGATTTTTACTAGAATTACCCAACATTCAGCCTCGACACACAGCCAGCCACTAATTTTATCCAAAATTCCTTGCCTACATGCTATTTTGTACGCTGAAAGTAAAAGATTTGAGGCACCAGAAGGTTACAGTCGGTGATCTGTGATGACCAATTTCTTTAGACCTGGCTGTGAAAAACGAAGTGATTTGTAATATGTATGCATTGATCCTGCCTGGATCCTTATTGTCCTTAGCATGAACATAATTTCCTGTATGCTCGGTGCATCCATAAATGACTTGTGGTAGATCTGTAGGGTTAGTCTTGATTTTATTCATGCAGCATTGACAGGATGTAGAAAAATCTGATGGTTGATACTCAATAAATCAATATTTCATCAATGTATAAATCTATCTAAAGATGCTGTTTTTCTCTTCCATTAATCCTCACAGGTTCATCTACTACTGAATCCCATCTATTTCTCTTTCAGTTTAACTTTTGCTTCCTTTCCTAGTTGATTGTCGTTGCTGGTTGATTTAAATATTTCGTGGTATATTTATGGATAACTTTTCTTGCTGCAGGTGATTGGAAGCAGACACTAAGCCTCTCCCTTTTAATAACATGCGGTCTCATTGTCACAAACCATTTACCTGATTACGATCTAATTGGATGAAACGCTGTTGTCTAAAATATCATTGTTGCTGCATTACAAGTGTTTCCATCACTGCTTTTGGACACATTTAGTTAATGGCTGAAATAAAGCTAAGGCTACCCTTCAACAGTGACTTGTTGAAAATAAATGAAGTCTGCAGGGATTCGTCAGACGGTCGATACGTTTTGTTCTGGTGCAGCTTGTTTCTCACCACTTTATAAGCTCTACCTTGCTTTACTTCGGCTCCTCTTTTGCTGTCCTCGGACGCTCCTGTTTTGACATCACACCTCCTTGTCAGGAGCCACAGCCGACACAGACGATCACTACATTGATTCTAGTCATGCAATACCCACTAGGATTCCATCTCCAAGCATTCACAACCTCTGTGAACCTGCAGACTGATGCGTCTGGCACCCAAAATGAGCAGAAACAGCAAGAGGTGGGAAAAACGAGCCACTCTGATGTCTTGTTAGTGCATCTCTCTGTCCTGTGAGAAGTGCCTTCATGTTGTTTGTTCCCATGGTGGCAGATGTGTGTTTTTAACTCCCTTGCTCCCAAAGCCCTCCGGCATTTTCATCTCTCACTTTTGTGCCAGGTTCAGTTTTTATTTAGTTTTCATCTATTAGGTCAAAGATGTGCAATTTCCTGTCTGTGTGCTCATCAGTGTAGTAGCCACAGGCTCGTTTGCAGTAAACACAATGAGAACTCTTGGCTCGGTTAATGCAACCTGCTTCAGACTGAATATTTTAGGTGTAAAAAAAAGAAACATGCACATGAAAAGTGAAGCAGCATCTTCCTGGGTCTAATTAAAGAGCAGGATGTGTTTGGTTAGAGGGGGAGAAATGAATGAGAGGCATGAAAGCAAAGATCAAAATGTGACTGGTGGTGGTTCACCGACAGCAGGGGTCCTCGGATGGAAGACGAGAGGTAGCGGGAACTTCATTTTCTCCACCATGTGAGACACTTGAAGGCACAACAAGCAAATCAATCTCTTAAATTTCTTTTTTCCTTCCACACTAAATGGGCGCCCCGAGGTCTCCCAGTGTACATCGTCTATACACTGAGGAAAACAAATCACATGTAGCTGTTCTCTTCCTTTATTTGTGTAGCTTTGGTTGAAATTCATCTGTATCTTATCTGCAGGATGTGATCCTGTCGGCTTTCGGGAGACTTTTTAAAGAGCCAAAACTTTAAAATTGACTCCACGTCAGGTATTTGAATTCCAGAGAGAAAGCAGCTTTTCTCTTGTGGACTTTGGTACAAATGTCTTTTACTTAATTACAGCAGGAGGTGTAATGTTATTTACTACTGCCCAGGAAAGCAAGTCCTCACAGAGGGATTAGGTGGGTTTTTTCTTTAGCTAATAAGAGGAGCAGATCTAGAAGCCAGTCTGCATGTTCACTTTTGAGGTAAATATGTGCCCTTTATAGAAAATCATGTCAAAAAATGTAATATCCTTGAGGTTTGGACTGTTGATTTGAAAAAGCCACCTTGGTCTGCAGAAAATCATGATCTGTTTTACATCTCATGATTGGAATGAGCAACAAAGACCATTAACTTAGATGAATTTCCACTACGTGATATCAGCTCAAATCTACTCGACTCTACTTTTTTTTAGTTTTCCATAAGGTAAAAAGTACCTGGTGCCTGGTACTACTTTTTTAGTACCATCTCCATCACCATTCCAAGAGGGCTGAGCAGGTACTGAAAGGTCATGTGAAACATTGCAGACCACTGATTGGTCAGAGAGAATCGTTTTTGTCGTTGCATCAAATGGTTCATGTTGCCGTCTTGCCCTGGACTCCCTGGAAGAAGAAGACTCTCCTTCTAGTTACATTGGAAGACACATACTGTATGTTTGACCAATCCATCCAGGCTTCCTATTCTGTTCTATGTTTGGTTGGTTGGCTGGTTGGTTTAAGGGCAATTTATGCTCAACCTTAAAAACGGGTGTTTACGGGTGTTTTGGGGTTTCAGAAAATGGATGGATATTCGTAAATACGATCATTTCGTAAGTATTTGTGCACATTTTCGGAGAGCATACAGATACGGATGAAATGGTGCAATACCACCGAAAATGTTTGAGGGCAGTGTAGCTACAATTCGCACAGTCACAACGAAGAAGAACAAAAGTTAGGAGAAAAAACTCTCCGTCCTCATGTCTCGAAGTCCTTAATGCCACTTTGCTGCTTTCCACTATGTAGGTTATCACCATATGCGTTGTTGTTGTTGTTGTTGTTGTTGTTGTTGAACCTTCTCACTCTTCACTGCCCTCTTGTGGATGCATTGATGCCAACGTAAAAGACATGAACCGTTTGAAATGGACGTATCTATTTTCGTACGTAGATGGAGTAAAAATTAGCCTTTAGTCAAATTGATTGAGTAAAAGTGGATTACCATGAATCTTGGTGGATGGATGGGATATGGACAAGTAAAGAACCCATTCAATTTTCCTGCAGGTGTTGGATAGAGGATTGTTTTTCTCTGATAGCTTTCCTTCACTATGTATGTTCTACTTAGAGCCATTCTACTTTGTTCTCTAGAAACAGAATCCTTGGAAGAATTCTACACGTTCCCTCTGGACTGAAGAAACACAACCGGATCGTCTAATTTCTGATAATAATAATTGGAATATTTGGATAAAGATTCATGTTGTGGCTTTTTGAGCCTCCCCAGTCTATGACCTCATCTAATGGAACAGGTTTTGTTTTTTTCTTCAGCTTCACTCCTTTTGATATTTCTCTGGTCACAAAATGTCTTGCATCCCCTGAAGGGTTGCATCCATCTTCTTCTCTCAGCTGCGTTTCTCATTCTCTTTATTTGGCAGGGTTGGGTTTCTTCACCTGTGCATATGACAGACCAACAATTCCACCCTTATCTGTTCACTGACCTCTTCTTTTGTACAAACCAGGCGACCCTTCAAAAGCAGCGACACAAAAACCTGACGATCTCTTTATTACACATTCATTCTCTTTCTTTGCCTCCTTTCATCACACATGCTCCTTATCTCCCCGTCAGACAGATCAGATAGGAAGCAAAGCATTTTCTTTATTCCTTATGTCTGGCCCAAAACATTTTTCTCTCATGTCTTAATCACAGTAGATCCTTTCTCCTGTTGTGACAATCTGATTTCACCTCGCCTCTTTGTAAGCGAGGTAAAACAACAACACCATCTGATCGATTCGTTTCAGTGTTCAACACCCACCTGAGAAAAACAGAGGCATTTATTTTAAAGTACATTTTCCAAGTTATAGCAGCTGTTAGCTGTTCAGTCTGTTTTCCTGCTGTCGTATGATCGGTGATCACCCCTGCATTGAGCTCTGGGTAGACAACCAACAACTGTGGACACACAGAGAGTACAAAAAGAGAAACAAGTCAATTAACTTGCTTCCTGAAAGGACTACAGTGAAGTTTGGTGTCAGTTTCGTGACTCGTAAACACTGGTGGTGTGTAATAATATCTAAACTCAGTCAGTTGTGGTAATTGTGTATTTTATCATCATTAGGGACACAGTAGAATTACCTTTGCTATGTAGGAGCTACTCTAAGTAATACCCGATTGGAACTACTTCTCCTTCCGCCTGCCATAGTTATAGCGAACTACGTTGATGATAATTGACCTCAAACTTCGCCGTGTGTGGAGACGTTTCTGTCACGCTTGAGCTTGCAAAGAAACCAGGAACCCGAGGAATAAGACAAACAAAAAACGAGAAGCTTAAAAGAAGCAGAGACTTGCAAGGATCAACACCAAGAAAGCATGGGGCAAATTCATCTGAAGGGGAGCAGGCAACAAAAAATCCAAAAAGAGGCAGAGTCCAGGAAACAAAGCAACAAATCCAAAGACAGAAGGTTTGAAGACAAACAAGCAAAATGAGGAAGGAGCACAAAGACTGATGGGTGAAACTAGAACGGCTTGGAGCACAAACCTGCGCCAAGGCCGACCAATCCTCACGTCTGTTAAGCCTGCCTGACCCATAAGCCCCACCCCTCCGCATGGTTTTGTGAAAATGGTTCAGTAGTTTTTGTGTAGTTTTACGAAACAAAAAGCTCAACAAAGTTAGCTAAATTGCTATTTTCCGCGTGTATGTTGCTAGCTCAGAGGCTTTTGTTGCCTCTTTTGAAAATGGTAATGAAGAGGAATGACTGAACTGGGCGGCAAATGGCAGGAAAGGTCATGGTGTCACGCCACTTACATACATGTTAACATACGCCGCATACATCTACTGGGAAAGTGTATCATGATCATACCAGGGAGACTCAGTCTTGTCTGGGGTCAAACGTCCTCCTAGACACCCTTTAGGTAAACACTTTCCACCTGCAGCCCACCAGGATGCAGGAAACTTGATTCTATCTTAATTGTTTGAACACACAATCAAGATCAGGTTGCTAGTTATGAAAATGTGATTAATGGCTTCTGTTTAAAAAGGTTCTCCTGTTTTGAAACCATTTGTGTTGGTCTTGACATTTCCAAATGTCCCACTGAGCTCAGATTTTAACGAGTGCTGGCCTTATCACGCCAGCGCTCATTTCAGATTCTTATGAGGTCGATATTGTGGATGACAGCACCTAATCAATTAGGTCCGCAGCCTCTCTAACAGTGTGGTGCTGCTGTCGCTCCATCTCTGCTACTTGGAAGAACAGATGTTTCTCCTTTTATGGAGTCGCATTCATCGTTAAGTCCCCCAATAGTAAACACCATTAGACAAATGTAATAGTGGCGTCTTTCAACACGTAGTGACTCACAGTGTTCAGCCATCATTAATTAGCATCATCATCATCATCCCCGTTTGTTTACTCGTCATGAATGATCATTTAATTAGGTAACTTCACATGGAGGATCCAAATATTATGGATAGATTATAACAAGATCAGATGCAAACGGCTCCTGCAGCAGCTTAAAGAAGCTTAGCTCTGTAGGACAAGTATCAATCACATTTATATGTAAATAGATGCAATTATGTGTTCTAATCATCAGACATTACTCATGAGGCAGGGAGGAGAAGGGCACTTGGTGTTTAAATTCTGGGATCAGTGTGAAGGAGATGGAGCCACTCGAAGGCATGCAGCACTGAGCCAAGAAATGGCTGTAAAACAACACCCACCGCCTCCAAAGCTTCATGATGAGAGGTTCTCTGAGCAGTCGCTAAGAGCTGACACACTGATGCCGCTTCTGTTGTTGTTCTCCACGAACACCAAGGTTACATTAGCAGCACTGAACAAGAGAGCAACACATCAGAAGAGAAAAGTCTCCTGGAAGGAATTCTTATATGAAAAAAAAACTGTATTCAGTTTTCGGCATTTTGTCATCGAGTCATGAATGGTTTTGCACCTGGTAAAAAAGATCGTATCAAATCTTTTTGCCGGAGTATAAAGAACACAAAAAAATGTCGTTATTTGGAGAAGTCGTAATTTTACGAGAAAAAGTTCAAATATTACAAGAATGCTTTTTACACATCAACACCCCATTATTATAAGTATGGGGACTGGATCTGTTCTCAATAAAGAACCAGAGAGACTGGGTGGAGATGGCTGGTAGTGTTAGACAGCAGGGATGTCAATGGCTGACTATTTTGACTTTATTCTCATAATATTACAACTTTATTCCTGTCCTATTATGACTTTTTCTCATAAAATCATGACTTTATTCTTATTATGACTTTTTCCTGTAAAATTATGACTTATTCTAGTAATATTACTTTCTTAAATATGAATTTGTTCTCACAAGAGTATGACTTTATTCCTGTAATATTATGACTTTTTCTCGTAACATTACAACTTTATTCTCATATTATTATGACTTCTTCTTGTAAAATTATGACTTTATTTTCATAATATCATGACTTTTCCCTCATTACAATCTTGTAATATTATGACTGTATTCTTGAAATCAGATTTTTTTTTCTCAATGTGACCCTAATAGTCCATCTATTATTTAAGTCCATTTTCTTAAACAAGAGAAAAACTACATTTCATTACATTTGAGGCTTGTTCTGACATTTAGAGGTTTTAAGCTAGGCCCCGCCTACAGGAGGGTTAAAACCCTGATGGATTTTTAAGTGAGTTTCATCACAGTAATATTCTCCTCTCTAATCTCAAACATGCACACACTCCAACACACTACAGGGTATATTACGATTATAGTGACAGATGCTCCCCATCATGTGATCTCATGGGGGAAGAAATGGAGATTGACCTGATGCAACAACTTTCTATAACAAAAGCAGGAGGTTAAACGAGTCTGGGTGAGAAAATGGGTGGAGGTCAGATTCAGTTTCTGTCAACAGTGGAAGCTAACGTATGCTAGCTAGAATGTTCACTGTTGGCACCGTCAGCTGCTGCGGGATCTCTCTCTCATTGGCTGTTCTGATCCTGCTTGGCTCGTTCTGATATAATCATTTCTTTGTTTGAGTAGACGGCTGGCCTTCCATTGTTCGCTGCTGTAATCATGCTCGGATTTACAGATATAAAACCTTTAAAAAGTCACAAGGTCAGCCTGAGGCGGGACACCAGACTTTGCCTTCTGTTGACTGGATAAAGCGTGTCAGGGGTGGATGGTGTGGCCCGGAGCTGATACACAATCCCTAATCAATAAAGGAGAAACAGAAATCCTTGGCCTCGGGGGGCCCTGGTGGGAAGTCGTCATGAGTAATGGCGAGCCTCCGTTCCCCCTTCTCTGTTCTCTTTGGAGAGGATGGAGGGCTGTCTGAAGCACACAGATATACACTGATCTGTCAGAATGATAGATGAGACTGAAAGAATGCCAAAGAAACGGTGACACTTGGAATGGAAACAACATCCTCTCTCCGTGATTTCTGCCGCGTTGCAGTGCACATGGGAATCTGAACGAAGAGTATTCTTCAGTCGTCTGTTCAGGGTGAATTTCTAGCTTGCCATGAATATTACATGATGCACGACTGCGTCATCATGTCTGATCAAAGTATGAACTCAAATTAGCTGCATCTCCACTGAAACGCTGAAAGATGTAAACATTTAGAATTAGCCTTCTGTACTGTGTCGAATCCCAACAAGCATCTGAGCTCACCTGTCAGTCATTAAAAAAGTGGACTGCCTTTTCTCTTTCAGAGTTACCCCACATATAGACACACTGTTCCTCTGAAATGAACACATGACACCAAACTCATCCACAACAGTTAAATACAATGACATCATTTTGAATCATAAATGCCCAATTTGTGCCAGTTCACGGTGAAAAGCGGCTCCAAATAGCAGTTTTGACACCGAGATTAAAGCATTGGATCAAATGTATCTGGGTCTTGTGTTCAGATCATTTAATGCCCCTTTAACCCGGAGATAATGGGAATATTTTTCACACACTAAACCCTTTCAGCAGCTGCTCAGAGGACAACAGCTTGCTCAGCGATTCACTTTCCTTCCCTGACCAGGTAAATCCAGCCACAAACAACCTAAACCCACCCGACTGTGAAGCATTTACTTTCTCCAGCAGTGTTACGGGAACCGTCCTCACCTCCCTCTTGTTGTTTTTTTTCACTCCCTTCAGTTTGATAAGAGCCTGACAGGAAGCGGGTCAACAGATTGAAGATGAACGCCTCAGGGCTGCTTAGCGTCTCCTGCCGCGGCTGGAGATTAGCATGAGTTTGTAAATCCGTTGTTGGTAAACAGTTGATTGCTTTCGAATCGGGTCATATAAAGGTGGTCGTCACGATGGCTCCACTTACGTAAAGCTGCGACGCAAATTTTCCCATCACTCACGCGAACATCACTGCAGGATCGTTTGCGTTTACTCTCCTGACTCACGTTTATTACCGCTATTTCCTCCTGTCATCAGCAATGACCGAAGTCAACACAACTGCTCCCATGTGTTTGTCGTGTCACGTTGGAAAACCAAACGGCGGGTTCACAACAGTACAACAGTACAGGCAAACACAGACGGCTACGATAAGCTCATCTTCCACTTCCACATTAACGTCCTAATGACTTCCAGATATGTGACGTCTGGAGAATCTCTCGGTCTTCAGATTCCAGCTACATTTAATACATTTAATACATCCCCAAAACTTGCCTGTGTGTCAACAGACATCAGGGTTAAATCGAATTAAAACACGACTGATAGGATACCAAGTTTGTGGTTATTAGAAGTGGTAAACACTGTTTTAGTGAGGATAGTTTCAAATCGTCAAAGGAAGCTGAACAGTCATCTGTAAACAAAATGACGTTGCATCATCCTAAACTGAAATCCTTGCTGTGGCTGGTCGAATGGGCTCCATGCTGGCCAGTTAAGGTCTTACTGGGTAAATGGTCTCTTCATGGACCTGTCTGTGTGCATGGGGACATTGTGTTTGCCGCCTTTTATTTCAACACAACAAACTGTTGCCACAAAGTTGGAAGCAGTTGTCCAAAAACTTTTGGCCAAATAGATGTACAAAACATAACTGCATGTATGCTTAAAGCCAGACGCTCAGCCTCTGATATCAACGTGGATCCTCGGCTTCCCTCTGTTTTCTGCCTCTTACTTCACGGAGTCCCTCATTCCACGGCAAGGATAACGGCAGCTTTGTGTGATGTTACTTCTGACATATCGAAGAAGACATCAGATAAATCTGTGCTTATCCTTGTTAGTAATTCACAGACTCCAAGAAGCTCCTCGAAACACCACCGTCAAGCTTGTGACACGGTATGGGTAAGGCTTTCTGTTCGTTTGGGCGTGAGACGAAGAAGAAGATCTCTCAGCGGTGAAATAAGCAGGATGGAGCGACTTTTGTAGCCTTTGAGATGGAAAATTAACAGATTTTTCATTAGCAGAGGATGTTTACTTGTGTGTTCAGGAAGACAAGAGTTGATTGTGAATGCATGCGCAGAGACAAAGCTCATAACTGAATGCACAATGAAACGTGTACTTTTTTTTTTAGATACCCAGTAGAAGAAGATGTGCCATTAAGAGGCTCCGGGCTTTTTCATTAAGCAAAAGAATCAAAGGTTGCATCAATACGATGCCAACGAGTCATCAAAACTGAATACCAGCCAACAGATTAAAGCATCAGTGACATGCATGACGTACATTCATTTCTGTTTAGTTAGCAGAGCTGCACTGCTAAAGCTACTTGTTGTCTAAAAGTAGAATGGCAATAGCATTTGGAAGGATGGAGGACAATTTTCCATACATGAATAATAGCTTTTAGCATAAATAATTCTAAAAGATGCTGCTCCAATTTTGCCCTTTTTAAGGACTTGCAATTGATTGGTTGCAAAAACTATTGGATGGAATTTCACAAAACTTTCAGTCTAATTTTCTTCACCGTTCAGGGGAAGCTGAAGAGAAGGAACTTTATTTTGCCTGAAGCTTTTTCAGGGACCATTTGTTCAAATAGGTTTACTTAGTTGCGTTTCCACTGCGTAGTGCCGGCTCAACTCGAGTCAACTCTGCTCGTCTTTTATGGTTTACCATTAGGTAAAAGTATCTGGTAGGCCTACCTATGTTTTTGGAATCACCTCCAACGAGGCTCCAAAAAAGCTGAGCAGGTACTAAAAGGTGATCTGAAAACACAGAGAGACTCGTCACTACGTCATGAAGTCATCCTGCACCGCACAAACCAATGGCAGCCAAACTACTGTATTTTTAACATGGAGGTGCAGACGTTTCCGTCTTCGATAGCTGATGAGAGGATCACGAGAGGCATTGAAGATGACATCCCTTCAGTTTCGCGCAGTGTGGCTATGAGGACAAGCTACACTGTGGCGGTACCATCCTCTAATGGAAAGTGACCTCCTGAAAAGTACCTGATACCAAAGCTGAGTGGAGTGGAGCCGAGCCGGTACCACGCAGTGGAAACGCGGCTTTAGTTTGGGTGAGACATCGCCTCACAGTAATGATGAATTGTAGCCGTTGCCTAATGCACTGCATTTAGACAGATTAAAGTGCTAATATGTCGGATAGCAACATCATTTCTTTAGATTCATCATTTTTGATTTGTCTATAATGTCAGATGTTGGTATTTAAGTTTCCTCTTTGAGGTTTGCAGCCAATCACAGCTCCATTAACATCCTGAGAAGTTTGAAGGTGAAGACACTTGAGACTCTCTCTCTCTCTACTTTCCCTCTATGTCACTCTGCATATATATATGTATGTATGCACACAAGGGCAAAGTGAGGTCATCTGTCCCACCAGGTCCACATGGTGCTTCACACTCCACACGCCAGTGTCTGTCCATCAGCTTCCCCAGAGCAAGGCATTTAAATGGATCTGGGTCACAGTGGGATCCCCTCTGTCCACCCGCTGGAACCTGGAAGCGTTCGATTCATTTGTGAACAGAGCCGCCTGCATTACAGCCAATCCGTGTGACACACTTAACTGTCGAGAGCTGCTGCATTATGTATTAACACTTAGCAGGTATGTTCTCTGCTACATGGCTCGCATGGTGCTGAGCTCCGTGTCAGCTGCATTCAGGATGCCCGCGCCTCATTGTAAACGATAAAAATGATAGGAAGAGGAAGAGGAAGAGCTCTCCTGACATTTGCTCCACTTTCTCACTTGGTCCAGTTTTTACTGTTCTTGCAACTTGAGCATCATTCACTGTGGAGAAAATTAGGGCTCTCCTCATTCAGTGTAGCCAGGGGCGGCTGTGGCTCAGAGCCTTGGTCCAAGGTGGGTAGTTCGATCCCCAGCCCCTCCAGTCTGCATGTCGAAGTATCCTTAAGCAGGATACACAACCCCAGTTTGCTCCCCAGGCACTGTAGGGGCTGCCCACTGCTCCTCAGGGACGGGTCAAAAGCAGACAACATGTACTTCCTCTTCTTTTTAATAGTGAGCTTTATACATCTACGTATACAGACTGTATTCATATACCGAATTTCAATCAGCAGCCACTTCCATAGAGCCCATGAATGGCTGTGACACACTGTTTTTATTTCATAACAAAACTAGAATGGCACTCTGTGGAGCGCATACCTCCATCAAGGTGCTTGTATAAATTCTCATTCATCCAGGTCAGGGTAATCCTCGATGGCTGATTCAGAAGTAACTTGTTGGGTAAAAGTGCTGTCAGTTTCTGGAGGGTCTGGTCAATCTGGTCTGGAAGAGCTCTACCAGTTGCTTCTGTTTCAACCTTCAAGGACGTCCACCAAGTCTGAACAATCCTACACATACCGGTTTAGCTTGCCAGATCCATGCCCCACGACTCCACAAAGTTTGTGGAAATTTGTTTGGTTGTTGTTGTGTAATCAGGGAAAATGTTGAAAAATGCACCATCAAACCATGTTCAAGAAAGTGGAAAAAAATCTGGATCCATCCTTTTATCCGAATCCGAATTTTGTCTAATCTTTGACAAACAGATGCAGGTGAAAACCTCCTTGATGGAGGGAATAATACTTTGGCCTAGTGCAACTAGAAAAGTAGCTTAATCTCATGTGCAAATGTGAACGCTGCAAGTTGACGAGTTTTCCACAAGATATTCCTGCAACTCTTTCAGAATAAAAGCCATGTTGAGAAATGAGAGGCTTCTAATTTGTAACTGATACAGGAAGTGTCGAGTTTGTATTAACGTGTTATTTCAGCGAATCAACACGAGGCTTTGTGCTAACATATTGTAGCATGTATCATAAACATGATATGGATGTTGGTCGGAAGAAGCAGCGCGCTATGGCGCTCGGCTAATCCGTTAACGGGCTAACCCTGGGCTCCTGCTGACGAGCTGCATGTCAACAGATCTATGGAAAGATCCTAACATCCTAACCAGTATAGTGTGCATCACAGCCTGATCTTCCTCCTCTGTGCCATCGAGCTCCATTAAAAACACATCAGTGAGCCACACTGTTGCACAGGGTGAGACGTTCCTTCATTACCATGAACACAAACACTGTGGTTTATTTTGAGTCCCACATACAACGAACGTCCTGCTGCCACAAATCCTCACTAGAGCACCTAACGTGGATTAATCTCCTGCTGAAAATAGTCCCCAGCAAATGTCCTCCTAGTCGAGACATGTTTGCATTGACAGATTTTATGTTTTGCAGGATCTGCATGCTGAATCCAATCTGTTGGCAGCAGCTTTATGAAAATCCTTAGTCAACACGAGAACACCCCTATGCACAAAGATGGGCAAATAAAACACCCTCAAATAATATGAAAACAAGAAATAGAATTGGATTGTAATGGAAAACTGTAAAAGGCTGTGGCCTCTGATGCTGTTGTGGCTGAATGGCTGCAGGTCAACATCTGCAACAGCTGCAAATGCAGAGACACAAACAATTGTAGGAGACTCCGTCATTTCTGTTGCAACATCCTGTAGTTTAATCCAGCAGCGGCAGAGAGAGGAGTTTCTGGCACAACTTCACCTACTTACAAGGAGCATGGAGAAGGGAAAACAACATTTGAGGTATTAGGAACAACTTTATTGCTTGACCAACGCATTTTGGCTTGTGGCCTTCATCAGGTCATCATAAAACACATTGCAAACAGCATTTAAGAAGGGTATGTATGAAGCAGAAAAATAAAATAATGCATAATAACTTTTTTTAAACATTTTGCCAGTATAATGAAATATAAAAATAAAGGCCAATCAAAATAAAACTACCCAGGCATGATGTTTCAACCATGTGCAATTTAATCCAAATCCGGATCATAATCCCCTGTTACCTACATACAATGCAGTCCTGACATCTCTTCCACGCCGGTTTCACCATCTTTATGCTAACGACCCACATAATGGCTCAATATGCATACGAGAGACGGCTGGTCCCAGCAACCCCAACGACCCACAATAGGACTGGGAAGGACCAGGAAGACAAGGAAAGGGAACAGGTTACTTAACGACTCTCAAGGTAGTTTACATCTCACAGAGGATAAATATCCTGACCTCGTACCAACAGTCTAGAACTGATGAAGCCTCTCGGATGAGAGGTGGAACGTCTTCAAGCTAAGAAAAGAAGTCCAGTTTCTTCTGAATCAACCTTCAAGGATAACCTCCTCCAACTGTCGCCATATTTGTTGTTGATGAAACATTAGAAACTTCGCTGCCCTCCTGTGGTTCTATCAAACGTACGGACATAAGTAGGCACTAACAGACCGTTTACGAACAGATGAATCCCTTTACGTACATAGAGGGAGCATAAATGGATCATTATCTTTTACAATAAATCTATTTTCATATGAATAAATCTTTTCAACTGTACAAAGTTTGCTGTTTCAATCAGTGTTTCTTATTCTGACGTAGCCTGAATTTCTGATGTTTTAGTGAGGATGATGTTGGTGGAGGAGGTGGAGGTGTAGCGCTCTCTGGTTTCTCTACTGTGGAGTAAAATAATTGTCTGCAATGACACAGATAGTTAAAGGTCCTTATTTATTTGGTGCAAAACTTTCATTTCAGGTTCACGGCAGGATAATTAGCTGCGCTCTCTGTAGCTGTTATAATTGGTCCCTTGATTAAACCTGTGTGATAGGAAAGCAGAGCAGAGCCACTGCAGGGAGAACAGAACAAATCAGACGCAGTTCACATCTTAAAAAACATTTCACTGATCTATCGCTTCCTGATTATCAATTTCAGTATTCCAACCAAACGCTTAATTATGAGAGATTAATCTTTAAACTGGCTCAGATCTTAGAAAGTCAAATAACATTTGTGAGAAATGTCACATCCACCCGTTGGGAAGCATCATGATTGATATGCAGACACTGATCTTTGACAAAAACAGAACATTATCCCCTTGTCGTCGATTCAAAGCTTTCTAAAGAGCTCCTATATGTAGTTTTAAGATATCAGAGCTGTGCTGTTATGGTCTTTATCACTTTTAAGGGATGATAAATGAACATATTTAAATGCAAATAAGGTACAACTATCAAATATCCATGTTTTCTGTGCGCCGCTGTTCAAAAACACCAGACGAAATTAAATAAAGGCAATATTTTCTCTCACTCTGAAATAATCTGAACCTCGTTGTTGTTCGCTGATGGAGGTCTCAGTTTGGTTCTTTAACCACTCAAACAACACATAACCATATTAGTGCAAAGCTGAACGAGTCGCTTGCAGCAAAGATGGATCACCACGAGGTGAAGCTGCTTTTATTTTCTCGCATAAAAAAGCTGTAATAAATCATGTCAGCAAAGCAGTTGTTGGCTGTGGGTTCTGTCAAAATGGATGAAACGCTCCGAGTCCCCGAACTGAGTCGTGACAGTTTACTGCTCACTGGAGACACGCTGAACAAATCAAAGCTCTCATATCTGGGGAAACGGCGAACGGCGACAGAACCAGATGGAAAAAAAGCGACTGATGCTCCGTCAAACAGAGCCGTTTGTTTGTGCCGAACTCACAAAGGGATTTTCTATAAGGAGGGTCAGTTTATCAAATCTAAAAACACATTTTTCACACACTGGCCCTCTCTCTAGATCGTCCACAAGGCGTGAGAACAACCCAATCACCAGAATGAATGTTGGCCTGAATGTTTCGTCAAACGACGGCGCTGTTGAAACTGATCCGTTTAAACAACGCTGTGCTAAAGTCTTCTCATCTGGATACGGTTATGGAGCTTTTGGTTATGGATCATTTTTCAGCATAAAATGCCAGATTTTGATGCCACAATCATGGGAAGGAAACAATCATCTCTCCCTGGGCAGCCTCCCATTTAAAAACATCCCGTTTTCAAATAATATCCTTACGTCTCATTAAAAATATCCGGTTTTGAACGTGGTGTTTACATGTCATCCTCTTGTTTTTGATGAGAAAATGTCCTGACGTCTCATTAAAAATATAATTCTTTAAACAACCGTGTCTCACTAGGTATAGTCTCCGGTTTGAACAGAAAATGTCCTCAAAGGTTTCCAACTCTCACTTTCTGGCCTCTCATTTAAAAATATCCCATTTTCTTGTATAAAATCTCTTTTAGTCTCATTGAAAGTATCCGGTTTGGAACGATAGTGTGTCAGTTCATATCCGCTCTTTTGAAAACAGTGGAAAACATCGAGATAGCTCATTAAAAACAATCCTCATGTCTCATTAATAATCTGTGTTTTTGAGCATGATGTCTCACTTGGCATCTTCTCTTCGATGAGAAAATGTCCTGACATCGTTTAAAAACAATCCTCTTTGAGTTGACAATGTCTCATTTAAAAAAAAATCCAGTTTATGATTATAAAATATCCTTTAGTCCTGTTAAAAATATCCGGTTTCAAACAATGCTCCCTCCTGTGGCAGCTTTTCATTTCAGTGTGTCCAGTTTTTCGGCTGGAAATTGTGTTGTCTTGTTACTTTACCTGGTTTCTAACGGTGGTCTTTTATCCCATCACTGTTTCAACCATGTCCTGATGAGACAGTAAGCTTGTATAGATGTAATCTGAAAGTAATAGGATACATATTGTACAGATATGATAATGGACAAATGAAAACTCAATGCATCTGTGCTTTGTAGAAATGTAAAGTATTAAATTTTTATGCTGATGACATGTTGCAATACTTACAAATGGTCAATACAAACTATTTGAGTCATGCATTAAACAAATAGACTACATACTCTCATAACGTGTCTGATTTTCTTCTTGTCACTTGAACCCATCATGTTAAAATGAAGTCTGTTTTTCTTACAATAGGAAACCACCACCACGACTACCAGCACAGTCACCTGGATTTGACCGCTCTCACTCCTAAACTGGGTAAGAAAACACACTTCAACATTACATGCCATTGAATGAAATGTGCATTTCAAGTATGCCAGAAAAATAGGAAAATCAGACCTCACTGTGTCATTTCAAGGCTAAAATTAAGTTCTATGTACGAGATAACTGACCTGATTGGACTTTTCAGATCCATCAATTATAAAGTATTATATCTGAAAGGCAATGAAAACATTTCTTCAAGGACAAAAAGTTCATCTTTCAAAGGGAAATTAAAATCGGGGGAACCGATAAAGAAGAAAATGAAAGGCAAAAAGTGCTTTATCATCAAAAGATCTGTGCAGTTTTGCAGAAGTTATTGAAAGCCCAATTTCTGTTATTGCACCCCATTTATTTTTCTAAATGGGCTTTTCTGTGAAAGGAGAGCAGCTTTTAGTGTGGGATTACAGGACGCTCTCGCCTCCCTGATGCTGTGAAAACTGCACAGGTCGATGTTTGGAGTCAGTGTTTTCAGATTAAAGCTAAGAGATCATTATACAAACTTCTCCAGCGTTAATGGAGCGCCGCGGTCCACGTTCTCCCCATCCTCCCCGTCCTCGTCTGCCTCTTAAACAATAATGGGTTCCAGAGGTACTTTGAGCACCAAATAAAACTCTTCACACGAGCTTTTAGACTTTGACGAGGTTCATAGCTGCTCTGCATAATTCAGGAGTTTCTGGTTTGGACTTAAAGGCAGCATTCTTTGAACGAGGCTAACCTCTGTACTGGAGGTTAGGTGGAAACATAATGTGCTCATTGATTGTTATTGATCCTTTCTCTCTCACTTGGATTTGTTAGCCCACAGACAAATGAGACATGGTAAGTACACACATACATGTTGTGTTTATGTGTATTTTTTGTTCTTCCTCACCTTTTCCTCCACATTTGTCGTGTTTCTTTTGCACACTGGGGGTCATTTTTCATCCTCCTTTATCTATCTACTTTTTAAAGCTTGTGTATTTTTTTTTTTTGCCCTCAAAAAACTTCACGCTGCTGCATCACAATCCATGACCTTTAGTTCAATCGCAAGATCTCCTGCTTCACACATTATTTTTTATTATTCCACTCCACCTAACCGGCTCTATCTCACCCACACACACTCGCCAAAACACTTTATTTCCAGCTCAGTGAACGTCTCCCCTCTACTCCATACGCTCCTTGGTGTCATGTGTCCCTGTCCTCCTTGCTGCAGCAGCCGCCCCCGTCCTATTTTTAATCCATCCAGAGTCCCTGCCCGTATCCCACCCGCTGCACCTCCTGACCCTGACTGGGCGTCCCAAATACTGAAGCCATAGGAGCTCCACGCCTAATGGTGCCACACATATCACTGATAGCAGACACAGAACTTCTGAAGGTGTTTCATAATCAACTTAAAGCTTCAGCAGCTTGGAGGAAGTTACAAATGGAGCTTTCTGTTGACTGAAAAGGTAGAAGAAGCAGCGGTTGGTGCATGTCAGTGATTCATCTTAACTTAAACCACAGAGCAATTTGTTCTATTTAGATCTTATATCTGGAAACCTGAGAAGATTATCTTGTTTTAAAAGTTATTTACTAGTTTTTAATCTAGTCTACTTATTTTTAGAAATCATTTTTAAGATTTCTTTGATACTTTTATTGCAATAAATTCCTAAATCAGTAAAATAAAAAGATTATCCAATACTAGTAAAGTCAGTCTCCACCCCTTCATAGCTGCAGACCTCCTTCAAGTCTTTCCCAATCCACACCCACATAACATCACACTGCGCCCTCTCTGTCTGCCTCCCTTCCTCTCCTCCACTAAAGACTCCCAGTGTTCACCCATCTTTGTGACTGACTGTACACACCCACCGCTTCCTCCCCTGTCCCCCTGTAGAGAGACCCCAGCGGATGAACAACATCCTGACCTCGGCCACGGAGCCCTACGACCTCTCCCTGTCCAGATCCTTCCAGAACCTCAGCCATCTGCCGCCCTCCTACGAGCTGGGCCACAAGTCTGACTTAAGTAAATACTACACCTCCCTCCACAGATTGAGTAGGTGGTCCTTCATTCGTCCTCCATCGCCGTGTTCTGCCTCATGCACTAAAATAAAAAGACGGGAATGATGTCACTCCCATGCCCTGTGCATTAAAGGGTTGCCTTAAAAGCATCTTAATGTCAATTACAGAGACATGCAGCATGATGGGTATCTCCAGGTGGCATCATCAGCTGATCCTCCTCTCACTTCTCCACCTTTTTAGCGATATAAACTTTGACAACACGCCAGAACCTCACGCCTAGCCCATACCCTCCCATCGACTCATGCACCGGCCCATCAGCTGACATTTAATTGGCCTGTAATTTAGCTCCAATCTGGCAGCTCATGTCATGTTGTTAATGTCTCTTAATGACATATTAAGAGCCGCTTTTTTTCAGCTGAATGGCGTCTATATGCCAACAAGATGGCGTTTTAATCTCCGAGCAGTGATTCTATTCATTATCTTCGCTCATGACCAGTGCATGCAAAGTATTCTCTGGATCAGCCGCATGTTTCCTGCATTCATCCAGATGTCTATTATTGATTTATGCTTTCAATAATCCAGGGAATCTCTTGAGAGTAACAATCACAGCTTAATGTACATTATCCATATATTTCACAGTAAGAGTGTAAGAGGCATAAAAAAATAGTCAAAACTTGTTTTGAATGGAAGGTAGTGTTAAAGTTTTTCTTCTGAACCCGAGGCGTTCAGTAATAAAAGATTAGATTAGATTAGATTATAATTTGTGACGATAGCCGGTAGAAACAGGAGGTTTATATTTTAACAGTTTTTTTGTATTTCTTTCATGTGGATGTTTGGATAAAATCAGACGGTATTTATGTCTCCTCTGATAAAACTGATGTTGTGCTCCAGAGGGTTTTAAAGAGAACCTTTAAAGATGCAGGAATGAATCTATTTTCATGCATCGGTTTTTGCGATGAGACCATGGTCTATGTTTGCAGCTGGACTCGTCTCATCCAAGCAGGAAAATGTCTTGAAAAACTAATCGATCGACACATTTTTCTCTCAGCTTTTACCGTCTTTTTAACACAGTTGAGTAAACAGTCATTAAATGTGTGCCGTCATTAGTCAGCGGAGTGAAGGAGCGACGGTGGAAACAGACTGTATGCTTGCTCACGTTTAACAGATCTGTTGACAGGAAATCTTTTCTAAAAACTTTTCCTTTTCCCTCAAGGAGCCTTCAGGGTTTCTATTGATCTATAGGTGAAGATATTACACAATACAAACAAGTGGGACACTTTTTCTTCAGAGCATTATTTGTAGCAGTGAATTCAATGCAGAGGAAATGTTGAGACACGCACAGAGAAAGCCATTTAAATGTGTCATTGGTTGTGTGATAGAAAAAAGTGCAATGGTGCAAACTCCACATTCTTCTTTTATGTGATTGCTTCTTCTCTCTTATCAACTCGGGGCTCTGCTCTTATCTCGTCGGAGCCTTGTTCACACAACAAAAATCACAGATGAATCACGCCGAGCTACAAAAACACTTCTTGAATTTGTCAAACGAGTCGACAAAGAAAGTCCTTCCACTCGAATCATTGAAAACAAGCCTAGAAGTAATGTCATTAGTTGTTTTAATTAAACCATCTGAAGTGATAATGACGACTAAATTAAATCTGTACGGTTTATTTGCTATTTTAAATCCTTCAGTGAAGCTTGAGAAACAAAGATTGAGGAGGCTGCTCGCTCAGCTCCTCCAAGGAGGCTGCAAAAAAGGAGGAGAAACTAATCTTCGTTGGTTCTTTTGTCGTTTAATCAACCAAAAGGATCCAAAACTTTGAGAACAAACAAACTAAATTTAATCTTTGACAAAAAGACAAACAATTAAATGACATTGCTGCATTCGCCCTTTTATTCCACTGCTCCAAACCTCTCTGAAAATCACTTTATAATTGATGTTGCACTGCTTCCATGGGTTTTACTTCATTATATGATTACAGGCTTCTGTGATCAATAGCTGACACATAAATACACCGGCGATATTGAATCTAATCTAGCAGAGTGGGAGCGGGGGTTTAATTAGCCATTGTTAGCAATTTACTATGTTTGTAGCTCGGCTCCACGTTTGGGACACTTGAGCCTCCCACAATCATGTTAATTGTAAAGTGCTGCATTTTTATCGGTGCCGCGGAGATGAGAACAAGCTATAAGCATCGACCCCGTTGAGTCATTTAACGTGTATAGAGTGTAACAAGTGTACAAACATGAAAAGCACGCCTTAAATCAGATGGTGGTGAAGGAAGTTCTGCAGGAAGAGTTCCTGAGCTCCTGTTTGCAGCTGATTACATCTAATGCCTCCATGTTTACATCTTGTCATAATAAAGTCAGACTATTGTGCAACAGTGATGTCATACTTACAACTCTTTGGTTCTCTTTTAAATATTGTTTTTATTTATGAATTACTTCCAGTTGTTTGTACTTTATTTATTCTTTATTTGGATCCTCATTAGCTTCCACAAAGTCGTCGCTCGTCTTCTTGGGGTCCAAAACAAAGGAAAGACAATCAAATTAAACAACAGAATAAAATATAAACAGGAATATCCCACACTAGACAAATCAAGACATAAGTATTGACATTATTATTATTGAATAACGACAAAACAATGGTAACCTATTTAAGATTTCTCAGATGTTGTTTTAGCGACTTTTTCAAATCAAATCTGGTATCTGTCTAAGTTTGACACGGAGCATATTAAAGGCAAAGGAAGTTCTATAAAGAACAGTTTACATCATGCACTTAGTC
The DNA here is from genome assembly GCA_037577475.1 of Chaunax sp. Z400. NCBI lineage: Eukaryota > Metazoa > Chordata > Actinopteri > Lophiiformes > Chaunacidae > Chaunax > Chaunax sp. Z400. The sequence continues at coordinate 26,380,541 of CM075197.1, forward strand.
CGAGGACTTGGCACCATTAAAAGACCGATGCTCACTTAACGTGTGTTATACTCATGGTAAAACCTGAATATAGTCAAGTCAGTTTTATTTATACAGCGCCAAATCAAAACAAAAGTCATCTCAAGGTAGTTTCCAAGAAGAGCAGGTCTAGACTGTACTCTTTATTCTACAGAGAACCAACTCTCCACCATGTGCAAGAACATGGAGACGGTAAAGAGAAAAAACTGCCTTTTACTAAGAAGAAACCTGGAGCAGATCCTGACTCAAGGAAGCGGCCCTCTGCTCTGATTGGTTGGGTTGAGAGAACGATGGGGAAATAGATTGGTTAAGAGAGAAAATACTACAAACAATACTAGTTTATCCCAAAAGAAATATCCCAAATAACATTCTGCATAAAGAACAGAAGGTGGTATTTTAATTTAGCCTCCACACTTTACTGTTTTCAGTCACTGTAACATTGATATCAGGACCATAATTATAATATATATTGGGGAAATAAATGTTGAATTAAAATATACTTAGAAAATAATGCTATGCTACAATAGGCTACCTCACACCTCCTTATTGTTGAACATGACAGACCAGAAAAAAGTCTAACTTGTCTACTGGCAATCAAAAAATAGTCACTGATTTTTAGTGGGTTTATCCGCATAAAAAAAAAAACCCGTATAAACATATATTTGCTAATTTTGGTGTAAAACTGTCCTGTATCTTTTCTTACCACAGCGGGACAAAGTACATTCACATCACATTAACATTTGAGTCTATAATCACAATAACTATATGCAAGTTTGACCTATTGAAAGAGGTACGGGCCACGGCGTGTCAAGCTTATCTATACTTGTAGCCTCTGGTTGGGTCCGGTTGACATTTTCCACCATATCACATCTAACCCATGCCTTCAGGGAATGATTCTGGAGGACATCGCCACTGAGCCAAAGTTTCGCCGTCGTCATTAGAGACATGAAACCCCTCATGGAGGGACAATAAGGTGACCTTCTGTATCTGGGCATCCCTCCCACAGAGCCGAGCATCCAGACAAACAATTCCCATCATACCTCTTCTCCACAACTCGCTGGAGCGTGGGATGGTCATAAAATGGCCATTCGACCTCTGTAGGAGTTAATTATTGCTGAACACAGAGGTAACGACCCCTCAACCACAATGGTTAATCAAAGAGCTTGTATGGCAGCGTCCTCCTGTGTGCCAGCACTGCCAAAAACAGCTAGATAAAGGTCTGCTGAGAGCTGATTGCCACCTGTGCTTCATACAGTAATTCACTTTACCACAGGGGGCATGGGTGCATCCAGCAGAGAGAACAAACTGCTTTCTGGTGGAGGAATTAAACAACTGGTAGCCCGTTCAGGTAGAAGCAGCTCATGAACTGTTGAGTATTGTGGCAGGCTGATGAGTCCTCTTCATACTGAAGGATGACACTGATGAGAGTCCGGTAGTGGGCTCTTCTTTTATGAATAAAAAGGACAAAACAATTCAAAACAGTCTGAAGTGATGGTAAAGGGCCTCAACACAGTTGCTGGAGTGTCCTATTCAAAGTGTAGGACAGATGTAATGGAGACTAATGTGTCCTCCTTGGTGCTTTTCGGCTCCTCTTGTTCAGACAGTATGTTTTAATATGAGGACTACTTTATCACAAGGCATTTTTTGGACCAGACAGCTGTAATAATAATTAAGAATATCTTTAACTTGTATTGTGCCTTTCAAGGTACCAAAGGAAAGTAAGAACATAAACTAAAATTCCAATGTTGGCTGGAGAGAAGGTGATGTTGTGGTCAAAGCTTTTGAGAACAGTTGGTTTTAAAGAGTTGACCACAGAATCACAGCTACAAGATAAGTGGAAATTGTCGTGCCCAATAAGGAGCCTCCTCCCAGGTGGCCATCAAGCCCCGAGTTTGGCGAAAGGTCTTTTTAGGGTTTTTTCAAGAAGGTGTAGCACTGTCGACAGAAAAAGTAGTGAATTTAGACATTTACCGTCCTCTAGGAAGTCGTATTGGAACAGAATACGAAAAATCTGAAACAGATCTGCCTACAATGTCTTGAAAGGCATCTAGGGAATCCTGGAATCAGGAACTAGATTTAACTGTTAAGGCTATTAATTACAGCAATTAAAGAATATAGAGTTGGCACAACCGTATTACTGTTGTCTCTCCCGGATTACCTTTGTCTTCTTACTCATCAGGTGATAAGGACATTGATGAGTATTACACGAGGAAGCATCATCATCCTGACTTCGGTGGCCAGGGACCAACTCACATGGTGAAGCTGAACGCAGATCCCCAGCAACACCAACAGCGACAGCGTCCCCGCCGAGTCCAGAGGGCCATGTCCCAGGACCACGTCCTGTCTCCTCCCAGGACGCCACGTCGGGGGGACTATGGCTTATCTTCCTACGGGGTCATGGCAGCAAATGCATACAGCAGCAGCCGCCACCTCTCAGACGAGCAGCTGCTATCAGCAGACCGCCTCCACTCCCAGGAACCTTTGCTGTTGTCTCCAGCAAGGAGGCGTGACAAGTTTCGGGAGAAGGCAATGGCACGGGCGATGTCTCACGCCGACATGCTGATGCCCGTCACACCTGTCATGGACCGCCATAAGATGACGAAGATGCACTCTCAGCCCACCGCATCTAACGACTCCTACAACACACTGACGGTCAACCACCAAGCGACTACATCTAAGAGGCAGGCGTTTGCCTCCCGACGGACACACACAGTGGACCACCTACAGTACATTCCCGGCCACCACCACACATACCGCACTGCCAGTAAGAACGAGGTAACTGTTTAACTGCAGAGTGGTGAGCTGAAGGATTCCTGAGATACGGGACATCAACAGAAATCTCCAAACTCAGCAAGTCTCCTCTGCAGAGGTGTTATGTCTTCTTAATACAACATCCTCCTACATTAAAACTCTTCCTGCTTTTTAGCACAAGCTTCCTGTGTCATCCAGATGTTGGATAGTTAGAATCAACCCTGGCAAAGACGTTTCTCTCTTAGGGCATCATAAGGGCTTTGCGCGTTGACACAAAGAGGAATCCTTCAAGTCAGACATTTGACAGCATCAAAGAAGTATTTTTTAAACTCAACATGCGACTGAAAGGGAATTGTATCAACTTTATGAACATATAAATATACTATATTTACTATTTGAATTTTCAGTCCTTGTTATAGCTTTAGAGATTCTCTTTGACTGATGTAAGCACTTCAAGTGGTGCCTCTTAAAATTGTCCCATTTCAATGATGAAGTGGATTTGTGGGTTAAAAAGCACAATTAATGAATTCCCTTTTTTTGTTTGATTTATTTGACTCTTCTTCTTTAGTAAATGGCCAGAACATATCAGCTTATAGTGAAAACAGAGGCTCTTTCTGTTACATACAATAGATGATTGTAAATAGGCTATATTAGCAGCATTAAAACAAGAAAAGCTGGCCTTTTGGCATTATGTTTTCAATTCTCCCCAATTAATAATGGATTCCCAATTAATCACTTTAGTTTTAGATTAGACAAAGATCCCATGTTAATATTATTTCCACTGATGTCTGCAATATATGTGGATGTGATGTGCTAATGGGGAGTATTTTCTTTTTACAGTGCTTGTAGCATAGAATGATCATGTATGAAACCACTGATGATTGGTATGTTCAGTCTGCAGACATAAATCCACAGGTGAAAAAGGAGCCTGATGGTTGTTTGAATTAGCTGAATTCTTTGTTCACACATTTCCTTGCTTGTTATCCAGGAGTGTTGTCTGAGGAGCTTATAGATGGAGTCGTACTTCAGTTGTGTTGACTGAAACAATCAGTACTAACAAGAACATTATAATCACTAGTCAATCAAGCATTAATTAAAACTGTGAACTGTTATGTTTTCATCAAAGCAATGCCTTATTGTATGGAATCCCATATGCTCTTGATTGAACAATCATGCTTCTGTCATCTGTCTTCTTGTCTTAGCTTTATGTGCTATATTATTGATTATAATTTACCAGCAGTAAAAACCTGTACAGTGATAGATGATGCGGTACAAATACCTCCAAAAGGCTAAATTCAATTGAAGGCGTATCAAACTTTTGAAGGAAAACAATCAATATTTACTAGAAGGTAATTCTATTTGAAATGTGTCACAGTACTCATATTACCTGAATTAGTTTTGTGTGTATGTTTGCTTTGAGTTCAGTCAGATGAACTAGAGAGAAGAGGATCCTAGTGTTCAAGACACAAACCAGGACACAGGTGGACTGGGTCCTGAAGTAATATGAAGTATAATCAGGTTGTGTAGGGTCCCATTGTGTTGTTTGGCTCTGATTGTCAATATATATCAAACACCTCAGTGGACCCAGATGTAGTCTTGAATTATTCTGATCCGTTAGTTTTAGTCATTACACTAGAGAAATACTGTACCATCTGTTAATTGTGAGTGAATTATTGTGTGAGTGAATTGGAACATCATGCTGCTGCCATGGAAAGCCATTGTTATGAAAGTCTCAAGTAAGACTAAGTCTTGGCTATAAGTTCCGAGTCAAGATGATGAAGTCCCATGTCAGGTCTCAAGTCAAGATGATTTTCCCAAATCAAGACAGCTAAGTCCCAGGTCCAGAGTCAAGACAATATTTTTCCCAAGTGACGATGATTTGGTCCCAAGGCAAGTCAAAGTCAAAACAATCAAGTCACAAGTTATATATTGGTTACTTCCTCTGGATGCGTTGAGGTCTTCAGGAGGTACCCAACCTTCACTGAGTGTTTTGGCCTTTATCCTCAGTGCTCTCTGGTTGGCATGCCAGCAGCAGTGGCCAGGTCACTGCCCCTCTTATCCGAGTCTACAGGCTGTAATGGCCGCAGATTATTATTATTATCAAATTAAAGTCAAAACAATTAAGTCACAAGTCAAGACAATGTGGTCCCTAATCAGTGTATCACGTCAAGAGAATGTTGTCCCAAGTAAAGATAATTTGGTCCTAAGTCAAGACAATTAAGTCCCATATCAGGTCCCAAGTCGAGACAATTTTTTCCCGAGTCAAGTTAAAGTCAAAGCAATTAAGTCACAAGTCAAGACAATGTGGTCCAAAGTCAATTTCAAGTCAAGACAATTAAGTGCCAAGTAAAGACAATTCAGCATCAAGTAGAGTCAAAAGACAGGACAATTCAATCCCACTTCAAGTTCTAAGATGATTCAGCCCCATGTAAAATCCAATTCAAAGACAATTACGTTGCAAGTTAAGTGCCAATACAAGACATTTTGTTCTTAAGTCAAGTTAAAGTCAAGACAGTTAAGTCACAGGTGAGGTCACAAATCAACAGTAAAGACAGCAAACCATGAATTTATCTGGTTTGGGTAGATTTTCAACTGTAAAGACTTGAATACAGTGTTCTTGTATCAGAACTGCATTTTCTTAAATGACAGAAAAGCAATGTGTCATTACACACAAATCTCTGCTTATGTTGAAATGCGCTCATGTCGTTTTGCCTCGAGATGACTTATTTGTTTTTTAAAAATAATGAATTAATGATTGATGACTTGAGTTTGTTGGACTCTTTTGGCCAACTTTCCACATTTCTTTAATTTACTTTAAAATTGATGTGCTATTTTCCTTTCTTTTATGCCATGTCGGTTTTAAATGATGTCAATTCTTTCCAAACTTATAGTCTTTGTACATACAATTGTTTTCCTTTTCTTGGGGAATGCTTGCAGGTTATGTATGTATACTTTATAGCTAAGGTTGAGGTTGGATGTTAACTGTTCAGTAGACTGCTTCAGACAGATATCTGTACCCTCTCACCTCACTCAGCTAGTATTCAAACATCTGCTCCTTCCTTTCACTTAATTAATAATGATGTCATCCCAAGAGCCTTTTTTTATCCTATCCATGCAGCATTACTCTATTGCCATTTACTGTTTTCAAAATGTTGTGAGGTTCATTTGCTGCCACAAAGGCTTTGGTGTCCTTTTCATTTATAGGACTGTTGTCTTTTCATATAGTTTTATATAACACAGCTAAATGTGGTATGAAAGAAAAAGGTGTCTGTGTAATTGCACAAATAACTGGAAACTAATTTAAAGGCTTCGAAACAACAAATTATGACTGTTCTTGTGCATTTTATCTTTGTTTACAACTATTAAAGCACATCACGTGTGTTGTATACATCAGTTTAATTAATTAGGCCTGTGCTGTTTCAATAAGTTTCAAGTCCACTTCATTTTAAACTTGATAAAAGTTCTTAGAGATCAGTAAACAATGAAACTTTTTTGGGGATTTTTGTTCAAATACATCAGCCAGCTTTTTTACTAACCGTTAAGGCCCATTTATGCTCCCTCTACATACGTAAACGGATACACCCGTCCGTATACGGTCTATCCGTCAATGCCTTCATACTTCCATACGTCCTGACATCGACATCGATACAACCGCAAGAGGGTTAAGTGTTAAAAGTTTCGACAACAATAAATACGGCGACGGTCAGAGGAGATTGTGATAATGTACCAAGTAAATACAAAGTGGTATAAGTGGAGGTAACTTTTTTCTTCTTCGTTGTGTCCGTACACATTTTTTGTACCTTGCTTGGATTGTAGCTACACTGCCCTAAATCATTTCCGGTGTTATTGCTCCATTTCGTCCATCTCATCTGTATCCGTAAGCTCTCCGAAAACGTGCCCGATTATGCACGGAATGAACGCAGAATACGGATATGGACGGAAGGCTCCGTCCATTTCTGTATCAGTCTTTTACGTAAAGCATAAATGGGCCTCAAGTCTCAGCAAGATGTTATGCAATAGTGCTACATAAGCAAGCTAAAGTAAGATTAAACAAGTTCAGGATATTCAAAAATTAGCCTATCTGCCTAGAACAAATAAAAGTAACATGAGAATAACATTGTTCTCAAAACACAGACAACCAGTGGCCCAGAACAGATCCTGGTTATTTTCTGAAAAGCAAGTTAACTAAAGACCTAGTTTCATGTGGTAAGACCTAATTTTCCTCAGCAGGCTGCTACTGATTATCTTTGTTCCATTTATTTCTCGTGTTAAAATAGCAGTTGCAGCTGGATAATATAGCAGTTAAATGACTTGGGAAGGTTGCTTGCTCCCGAAATATCTTTCTGACTATATCTTCTGATACTGGATCACATTATTAGCTGGCTGGGTCCGTCAACTAGTCAGATTACATTTCAAATGGGAGCTTGATGCTTAAAGTCGGAGCATCATCAATATCTGTAAAAAAGGATGGAAGAGTGAATGGTCAAGCAGTTTAGCTTGATTAGCATCTGTTCAACATCACAGAATTTATCTTTTTAAATTTAAATTTAAATTTCTGAGCTAGATCCTGAAGAAAACCACCATTACTGAAAACTAATTTTTGTTCAGTGGTTCAAGTTTCTATTACTTAGAACCCCAGAAGTTTGTATGTAGTTTTTCACTTAGAATTTAAAGTAAGGAAATCATGACCAAACACAGAACAATTAAAAAGCAAGTGTTTTAGTGTTGGTCTCAGGTTTCTGCACAATGTAATTAGAATGCGGTCCTTGAGAAATGGTGCCTGTCAGTTCTCACACTACAGAAAGTCTGACAAAGTTAAGGCAACACCAGAAAGTGATTTAACAGCCAATCACCTTAAGGCAGTCTTTGCAAGGTTTTACCTTCAGTCAAGTTTATCTTCTAATAGGTAGAAGATGGGGGCAAAAGGCAAATTGTGTTTCATTTGGTTGTCATTCACAAGCTGCTGCTCCATCCGTGATTATTTCCAAGGATATTATGTCCAAGAATGCAAGTGATGCTTGTGATCTTGTGGAGAAAGTTTTTCAGGTTACCTTGGAGTGAAAGCTGTTTGGAGGAAAAGGCTTTCTTAGACTTTGAGATGCACTGTGTTTGAACATTGAGTAGTATTTACACTCCCCAAACCTTACCTGTTATGTAAAGTAACACATATCAATCCCGAAATTGGTTTTTGTCTTGATGCTTCAATTAGTAGCAACTTCATGTGTCATATCATATCATGCCAAACACCTGCCTACCTTGGTTAGATGGGTCCACCGCCTTATATTTTTCTAGACACACAAAGCTTTTCTAAACAAAAAACATGTCTCAGCCTGGATCATCAGACGTCTGACACCCCAACCAAAAGCATTGAGATTCCTCCGACACATCTACAGTTCTCATCACGTCGGGCCAAAGAAAAATGACATTCAAAGAGGAGCGAGTGGGTAATGCATCTCTCACAATACAAGACCAAATGTCTACGGTTAAAATAGTGCACACACAAATGGGCAGGCAGCAAATGAGTGGTTCTTCAATACCCAACCATTTGCATTTAGATGGAAAATGGAACAAGGTTATTTTGACACCTGTGACCCAAAGGAGCAGCGACGGTCAAATATAAACCATTAAACAACGTCTCTTCTGTCCTGATCATCAGGAGTGACCATGGTCATCTACGGTATTCACCATCCAAAAAGGTGGTGTTGTGTCTGATGTGACTCCAGGAAAAATACGGTCTCGTTAAATAAATGCCACTCCAGACGATGTAAACAATCTACCTTTGCCCATAAATCTTCCTGTTCCTGTTCAGTCTTCGTGTCTATGGTGCTCTGAGGTCCGCCTCTGATGGGATGACCTTTCCATTTTTTTTGAAAAAAGAAATCATGCAGACCTCTGGGGCGAAGCTTTCCTTCACTTTATTTTATTATTCTTGAGATTTCCAGGCCGAGTTGACCGGCACAGTGAGGGATTTCTGAAGGGTGCGGTTGACCTTTTATATATCACTGCTGACCTGATGTGATCAGAAGCCACAGCGCCGTGAAGGACGAGTTTTGATCAGATTGATTGATGTGTCAACAGAGAATAGCAAAACAGAAGGAAGCCAGTTAGAAAAGAGATGGTACAGTGTGCACAATACATGTATTCCACTTCTGGGCCTTGGAGAACCCTGACTGCAGTGGTCCCCACTCCGAGCCTCTAATCAATGGGATGAAACTTGTGGTCTAAAGGCCCATTTATGCTCTACGTTAAAGATGGCTACGAATACGGACGGAGCCTTCCGTATGTCTTCTGCGCTCATTTTGTACGTATTTGTGCACATTATCGGAGAGCTTACGGATACAGACGAGACGGACGAAACAGAGCAATACCAAAGGAAATGGTTGGGGGCAGTGTAGCTACGATTCAAGCAAGGCACGACAAATGTGTACGGAAACAACGAAGAAGAAAAAAGTGAGAAAACTATGTATTTAATGACCTCATTATCACAACCTCCTCCGACCATCGCCATATTTGTTGTTGTTAAATCTTTTGACTCTTCACTGCCCTCTTGTAGATGTATGAATGTGAACGTAAAGGACGTATGGAAGCATGTTAACAGAAACACTGCTTTAAATGGTATTGAAATTCTGTTGCATTGTCTCATTTTACTGCAAATTATTTCCTAAACACCTTCTTGGAAAATTAACAATACTGCATCATCATGTAGCGCAAACCAATCGTGATTTGTATGTGAAATAGAGGGGGGGGGGAATAATGAGTACTCAGTAGTTTTCAGATAATTGCAGTGGAAACTTGGTAAGCATTGGAAGAATAAATTTACTTGGTTACAACCACCTGGGTAGAAACAGGAGCCATTATCTGAGCTGCAATTATACTAGCAGCATCCAACCTGAGCAGAAATTGGACAGTTTGTGTTATTTATGGTTCACAGAGCTCCTGGCCTCCAGGGAGAAACTAACTGATGTGGGCATGATGTAAATGCAGAGTTAATAGAGCAGGGTGCTTAAGGAGGAAGTGTAAACACCAGGGCATTCAGCGATGACCACACCACCACGGGAGCACGATGATGAATGCAGCTAATAGGCCGAGGCGGTTCTCATTGAACCACACACACACACACAGACACACACAGACACACACACACACACACACACACACACACACATGTGTTGTTCTCATAGGCAGCTGGTATCGATCCCACTGACACACGACTTCACCACCGCTTAAATGAGAGCAGTCAGTAGCGGAGCTGTCTCACACATGGCCCTGAGCGCTTCTGCAGTAGAATGGAAAGATGTTGAATGACTAAGAACGGAAAGAAAGAAGGTCATTTTAATGTGTGTTATTTTCTTGGAGAGATTTTTCTTCCTTTCATAAACTCCTTCAGCTCTTAAATGTCCCAGAAGAAAAATGGAGGACTTTTTACATTTGTTATTCCGATGGTCATGACTTTTGACTTTAACAGATTTTTGACAAATTAAATGTCTTCTGAATAAATCAGACTTTGCACTTTGTTCTCTTGACATTGAGAAAAATCTTTCTGTGTTGGAAGCTGCATCTGAAAATGTCTAACTTTCTTACTTTTGGCCATTCAGAATGCAATAAACCTGCTAAATGACGAATAAACCAGGATTACTCTCAGATTACTCACATTATTTACAGGATTACTACTGGGTGGATTATCACTAAACTTGGGTCAGACGAAAGAACCCATTAAATGTTGGTGGGGTTGGATAAAGTAGTGGATCCAGGTCTTCCAATCCCACAGAGTCAAACATGCTGAGATGGAGCGAGATGAAAAGTCAGGCGATAACAAAAGTCAGATGGATTGTGTGGGAACCATGAATGTTCATCCAGATTCTAATGGGATATATTCACCACTTTAGATTGGGGTGATGGACAGGACATAGCCTAGAGCTGCTAACATGGCTAAAGCTAATATAGCTGTTCTCATGTCTCCACAGACTGAAAAAAATAAGTTGTTTTGAGCAAAAGCACCATTTTGTGGTCATATTTGAGTCTTGAATCAAAGCTTATTCTATCTACTGATGATGTGATGTCATAAAAAGCTGCTAAATGAACCTTGAGGTGAGATTTTCACATCAAATATACTTTTCTGTGTTAAATGATGAGACTAAAAACTCCTCCCAGCTATAAAAGTCTTATTTCTATGTGTTCCACATCCAGAGGAAACTTCAATTATAGCCTCCTGCCAGACTGATGAATTAATATCCCGCCTGCTCCGTCTTATTGACAAGCACCTTCATTAATCACAAAACATACACACAATTCAGTCTCTATCTGCCACCAAGATAACAATGGCAGCGCTTTGTTAAATTCTCCTCACACTGTCTCCTCACTTCTCCTCCCTCTCCTCACCTTCAGCTTTTTTTCATTTTCTGCCTCAATGTCACTTGGAGGCTTGTTTTTTTTTTTTTTTCCTCCAGTCTGGACTTAAAGCCGTGAAGCTTCAGACGGGTTGAAGCCACAGAGCGGATCAATGTGCAGCAGCACCAGAGATCAGACTCCCCTCCAGAGGCTGAGACTCTCTGATATGGTCATTTGATCAAACGCCAGCAGAAAATATATAGAAATATATGGAATAATGAGAGAGGACACCTCTCACACCTAAAGCTCAGGGCTTCAGCAGAATGCTCTCTGTTTATTTGCAGTCACTGCAGCTCTGTGTTGGTTCCGGTCAACGTGTTTCCCAGTGAGGGAATACCTTTATACTCCTTACACACTTTCAAAAAATATACAATCAATACTGTGTCGTTTTTATTCTGTTATTGTAATTTTGGAGAAATCTCTGGCACAAGAATTTCCTTTGGGATCAATAAAAGTTCTACCTTTATGTCTTATTCACTAATGTGTGAATAATAATAAACTTTATTTGTAGAACCTTTCATACATAAATTGTGAAAGAGTTTACATGCTAAAAATTACAAAAAAGATCTTAAAAAAGTAATAAAAAATAAAGGTGGAATGTGTAAAAACAGACGATTACAGTAATGAGAGCAAACAAAATGAGAATAAAAACAAAATACAGAATAATCATTCAAATTAAATTAATAGCAAAGATGAAATACATAAAAACCAAGCAAAAAACAAATTTTTTTTTTGTGCTACATAATTTACTACCTCCACAAAGGAGGTCATGTTTTCACCACCATCTGTTTGTCTGTTACCATGGATACTCTTAATGGATTTTCATGAACCATGATGGGAGAGTTGTCAGAGCATTTGTCAGAGAAGAACCTGTTCCAAAAAACGATAACGTTGGCTTGAGCTGGAAAAAGAGTGAGGTGCTTTTATTTACAGGAGAGAGAAAAAAACGCCCTTGTGATCTACAGCTACTTTAAAACTCTGGAGTGGGCTTCTTCTTCTTCTTCTTCTTCTTCTTCTTCTTTGAGGTTTTACGGCAGCTGGAATCCAAGGAGTTGCCTTACTGCCATCTGCTGGATTAGTTTTCTCCCATAATTTAGCTAACCTCCGGTCAGGTTAGAGAGGGCTTTGACCAGAACACGCACACACGTACCTACGACATCGCGCCGCACTCGTCCCTGCACGAACACCGCACACACACAATTTGATAATATTTTACAGATTTTTAGGAGACGGATGAAATTCAAAATACAATGAACCCTCATGGCACTAATGTAATAAATATTCACGTTATTTATGTTTTGTAGTGTTTGCTATTAACTGATGCGAATGCTGCACATCCTGGCTCCCGGTAGCGACTCAGGAACTCAATGTGGGGCGTCCTGTTTCCTCCGAGGCGAGGTGTGAGGCTCCCGACTGTTTGAACATGAAGAAACGAGGATGTTCACAAGCCGTCAACAAGATGCTGCTGATCTGACTGCATCCTGCTGAGAGCTATCTGACGGAGGGCCCCCCGGCAGAGACCAGCGCTACACGTTAGTGAGTGTCTGATGGGCTCATTTGTCTATAAGCCTGTCATCTTTTCACACTTGATTTGCTATTCTTCAGGTTTTGGATATAAGACTGCATATGTGAGACGTTAGAAATATAAATTAATTTTGCAGTGAGGAGAAACTCTCTTTCCTATAGGTGGTTAAAAGTTTCATCCCGACTCAAAGCGACCACTTACAGGCAGAGATATTTAATCTGTGCAACTAGGCTGAAGAATCCCAGAGGAATTTACTGAAGGGGCACAAAGGAAGCACACAAAAGAAAATGCTCACAATGGTCCATAAATTTCTCAGCAGTAAACAGCTCGGGGAGGCCTCATCCCAAATTCATCCATCAACACCACCTCTGCTGCAGAGTGCACAACATGTGGCCCCAGACCGGCCGATCAATAGGACCTGTTAGCGCAGAAACGCCTGCATTTACCTGAGTACAACAGGTTCAGGTGCTTTAGAACATCGACTTGTTTTGGGGGTATTATGTACAGCAAGCCTGCTGTTTAATGACACTGTGGTGCGGTTGTGTTCGAGGTGGATCATCTCACGAGGCGAACTGTCCTAGATTTTTAAAAATGCTGTGTGACCTTGATTTCTCCAGGAGAGAAACCTACAGAGCTCTCATTTATCTCCTGAAGCCTAAAGGAAAAGCTGCACTTTGTGTTGGAGGAGTTTGATGTGGTTTAGTGTGAATACTGGTGAGTGAGGAGTGACCTCACTCTATTTTATTCAGAGGCGAAAAACAGATCCCATCTACAGATCCGCTCTACGCAAAGACCGAACAATCCCACATATGTCCGACGAACTCTTACCGTACAGCGACTGACTAAAGATCACCACCTATGAATAATTTTGTTGGTTCAGCAGATCAGGATTAGAATCTGGACCCAGTTTCAGACACCCAAGGCAGATCAGGTGCTTCTCAGGGATGTAATTCTCTGGGGTCTGCTTCAAACAAGGCAGGAAAACCTCTGCTAGCAAACACACTTCTTCTTCTTTGGCCCCAAAAAAGCTTTAAAACCGATCTTTATTGACAAAAGTCGATATCCGGACCTGTCCAGGCGGAGGAATGCGCTCTTCCCCACTGTGGGACTAATAAAGGGATATCTTATCTTATCTTATCTTATCTTATCTAGTTTTACCTCACTTTGCCAGCATTTCTTTTCCTTAGGCTGCTCCCGATGCGTGGTCACCACAGCAGATTTTTCCATCCGCATTGGGGATCTGGCACAGATCCTGATGCAATCCTCCCTGTTTATCCGGGCTTGGGACCAGCACCAAAGGCTGGGATGAGTACTGGGGTGCAGTATCTTGCTCAAGATCACTTCAGCATGTGTTGACTGAAGGGGCTGGGTATCGAACCACCAAACTTTGGATGAGTAGACAACCACAGCTGCCCCACACCTCATTTTACCAGCATACATGAGCTAAAACAGTTTATGATGGCGTTAATTTGTCCCACCTTTAATTACAAAGACTTGTGACCTCATTTGTTTGACAGGTTTTAGGTTTTAGTCTTCATTCTTTACTGTCGCTGTCAGAAGGGCTCTTATATCAGCAGAAAATAACGCTGGGAGCTCCAGCCCACAGCTCCACTATCTTCTAATTCACTGTCTATGTGCCGCCTCCAGGCTCTCTATACCTGATGATATCACAAGTCTGAGTCTTCCTCTCCGGTTTCTGGCTTCGGAAGAATCATTCAGAGTCACATGTATTGATCTGACTGCACAAGAGTTCAGGAATAACATCAGGAAAACTTAAACATGTGTCTCTCCTTGGATTTATGAACCAGCTCTCACTGATAAAAACACTGTTGCCTTACACTGTGTGCAAAACCGACAGGAAGAGAAAATGAGCCGTCGCTCCTTGAGAATTCACTTTATCAGACACTTCGTCCGGCAAACCACCGCGAGGAACCTGCTAAAGAAAAAAATAAAGAATTTTTGATCTGAAATGGCAGAAAAATTTCCCCTTTAAGGTTAAATCTCTTTGTTTTTCCTCAACAAGCCAGGAGAAGATAAGAAATAATTAAATGCAGCGTGACAGTCTGGAGCAAACAAAAACAGATTCAGGAGGAAAAGGACTCATGAATAATTCAAAATGTTGGTCTTTGAGCAAACGCTGCTTTATAATGAAGTATGAGTGTAAGAAAATAAAGCTGCCAAGAACGCGTTCATACTGACAATGTTTGAGTCAATTAAAAAACAGGCGTGAATGTGCAGGAAGGAGGCGACAAAAATCTGATTTTAAGATTCTAATTCGATAAAACAAAGGTTTGTGGGTAGAAAAATGGTTTGTTTTGAATCTTCTGACACTGATGAACTGCTGTAATTATAATCCTGTTCCTCTTTGAAACGAAGCAAATAAAAAAGAATTAGAGGGGGTCTATAGAGAGGAATAAGGGAAGAAGACCTCAGTAGAATGGACATGATGGAGTGTGAACATCCGTCCTGAACGGCTTTGTAATACTGTATCCTTCAGCTTGACTTTGAATAGTCTTGAATGAAATGAAGTGTTTGCCTTCTCAGGTACTATTCTGAGGTAAACCTTATTCCTTGGTGCTGCTATAAAACTTTCTTCATGCTCATCATCCATTTACCGTCCTCTGAGTTACCACACATACAGCATTAGCACGAAACTTCTCCAGGTACCTCGGTAGGATCGCCGTATTGACCTTGCAGTAAGCAACACCATTTATCTTGATTAAGCCTCAATATTTGGATGACCTCAGCCATCAAAGTGTCATTGAACATTAGTCCTGGTGCTCTGCATATGAACAAAATATGGAGGTCTGCCCGGAGAAAACGGGATTTGAAATACTTATCCCTGTGACCACAGCGTCTTCTCCTCACTCTGTAGATCAATATCATTGATTGGTCCCCGCCGCTCTGAAGGGAATTAGCATTTCAAAAGAAACTCCAGCTACAACTGTGAAATTCAATCGACCGCAGGGTTTCTCCATCAAACGTGAAACTCGTCTAAGCCTTGACCCGTGATCTCAGCAGAGACTGATTGGACCAAACGCTATGCAGCCTGGTCGGAGAGGAAACCTCGACATTATGAAGTCCTGGTTGTGAAATCTCAGCTGTATGTACAAACAGGGTGTTGATGCAGCTGCACTGCCTTTATCCCTTTGACCTCGGCTAAATTGCTCTTATTTCCCATGGTTCAGGAAGTCGGGCCCCTCCTGATAACTGAAATTAGATGTCAGAGTCTCTCTTGTGATGCAGAGTCATAACTTGCTGTATATTGCTTTTACTTGGTTTGCAACCTCGACCAAAAGCTCCCAACATCATTAGAGTTTTATTGCTTCTAGGAGGATCCTACAGAAGAAGAAGAAGAAGAAGATGGCTCACTGGACGTTTTCTGGGCAACAAACAGTGGCCAAAGTCTGTTTTTCTCTTTTAAATCTTGTGTTTTTGAGTTTCTGTAATGAGCAACCTGTAAAAAAAAAGCTAGATAATACTAATACTTCATATGTTTAAAACCTGACATTGACGATTTTAGATGACATTGTGAAAATTTGATATTCCAGGTTGCATTCACAACCTGCAATAAATAGTGGAAAATCTTAATAATCCACAAATTCCTCTTCATCTCTGTGCCGTCAGGTCACCTCTAAATCAAACCCCTCAGACCTGTGACACCACTGTCCTTAATGTCATTTGACTTAGTGTGGGTGATGCTTGTTCCTTTGTTCAACATACTTGACCAGCCATCAGGCTATTGTTGTTCCTAATGTTGGTAACAACCTTCCCCTTGATAAAAAAAACAACATGTTTTCACAGATAAGCAAGAACAGTGGCGTAATGAGCCGTCTAGTGAAAAGAGGTGTAACCTTTTTAAACCTTTTCTTAATTATTTACCTGTTTAGAGTCACACTAAGAAAAAAAAAAGAACAAAAATGAACATTTCAAAAAGCCAAAGGAGAATTAGTGTCATGTTGGGTGAATTTGAGAATTTTATATCAAATGAAAAATCTAAGATCTAAAAGGGCGCAACTGGGTTTGCATTTTGACACTGGAGAGCACGCTAACAACACCTAGGGCAAAATGGCATAGAGATAAGCATGGTCAGACTTAAAAATATGTGACAACAAGAGGAGGCTGTTGGCTGGCTGTTGTTTTTTTAAATATTTTGTTCAAAACGTTCAAAATCGTATGACCAAAATTAGTTTTGGCACTTCTGTAAAATCTGAAAAATTTCACTTGCATCCCTTTGACATCAAGCCCTAATATAGACTGATAAATATTCATTTGGATCACTGCTGTATGACATCACCAGATAACGAATAAAACACTTACCGTAATGCAGATAATATAAAGACCTGTACCTCTAATGCAGCTTGTAGTATGCACTTTTTGCACCATACTTGTACGCTCTTAAACATTGTTCATGCTGTATATGTTAACAGAAGGAGCAGAGATGCACTTTCATATGTCCTTATTAAAGGTTAATTCACCTGAAGTGCACCACACTCTACAGTGTTTTATATACTTCTGCCCTGGGATGTGAGTGCATATAAAAAGGCTTGGTGGTACGACAGATGTAGGTGCTGGTCTTCCATACATAAAACACTAGCGATGATGATATCGGTCTGAGTAGCGATATAGAGGCTGTTATTTTTAGAAAATAAAGAGTTTTATTATCCACTGATCTGTTAACGACAGCTGGTCAATTACATACCAACAGAAAAAAAGTGGTTTGGTTCCCATTCAGCATATTAAACTTTGAATAAAGGTGTTTTTGTCCAAAGGCTGCCCGCCCTCTCCTCAGCGTCTGTATCCTGGATGACTCATCACAGACTCATTATTAGATAACATTTAGGTATTTCATCAAATTATTCATTCAAAGTGTAGAAATTGCCTTTTCATTGTGTTCCTCTGCTGTGGTTCACCCACTGAGACGTGCAGTAATATGTAAAGACAGGCTCTGCCATCACAGAGTGTCCTCTTAATTCAGGCTGATTCCCCACCTGAAGCACCGTGTTCCTGCAGACGAGCAGTGACAGTCCTGGAAGTGAGCTGACATCTCCAGGTCACATACCCCACTTTTACCTCCTAAGAGCCCATTTGAAGAGCATGTTTTTTCCCAAATGCATTTTTTTGGGCTGAATACAAAGATTTTTGTTGAAGAAAATGCACTTTGTCGACAGGCTAGTAGTGGCTTAGGCATCGTTGCTTCTTAAAGATTCACAGGTGGTTGGTCTAAAATCTGTACTAAAGTCAGTGGATACTAATTAGGCTTAAATAAAAAGATCACAGTTTTAGAAATTTAGATTTTATTTTCTTTCTACCAGAGTCACATGAAGGGATTGACACTAGGGTTGGGTACCGTTCACATATATTCCCAATATTTTCCCCGTAAATAATATCCAACTACGACAACATACATGGTTTAATACTCAGTTTTCACACAAACTAAAAATCTCATAATGTTTTAGTGTTCTAAGTAGCATGTTGGGAAGGATCTTTGGATGGAGTGTTGGCTAAGTCATACACAAGCAGAGCGCTGGCGGCAGGCGTGCTAACAGCTGGTACTTCTGTCTAATACAGGCCACTCCTCAGCTTTGCATTCACGATAGGTATTGCAGTAAGTGTTGCCTGAATTGTGTGTAGCTTCACTTACTTCTTTATTGTCTCACCAAGATAAGGTACCAAAATTTGGCACCAATTAATTTAATGTGAATCGGTACTCTGTTGTGCAATTATAATTCGGCTGGTACCTTTTAAAAAGTACTGAGTATTGTACCCACAGTAATTGATACCCGTTTTATAGCAACGTGACACACCTTCATTGTTAGCCTATCATCTTGCTGCTGTCTTTTTAAATATGATGCTCTCTTAACCTTCTAGCTCATCCATGAGGCTGTTATTCATGCCATCCACCTCCCCATTACCCCCCAGTCTTCACAGATTCACCAGTTTCATCAATTCATCAGCCTCATCGGTCTCAGCAGAGTCATCAGCCGCCGCCACCACAACCAGTGTCTGGACTCCATGGGGGGATTTATCCCTCCCATAATGCTGAAATACACAATTATCTTTACTTTATTCACTAGTCTCTCCTAATTGAAATGTTACAGGTTATGGGTCACTGTCTATATATCGTGGTTTCATACATAAGCTGTAGTAAAGAGGAGAAAGTCAGTGGATTGGCTGACATTTATCTGGTTCACTGGTTCATTAAATGTGAGGGTTTTGTCTTGATGCTTGTGGGCTCATGACCATATGAAGACTTCAGCATAAAAATTTTTTAATTTTCCTAATGTCCAGTAATAGCAACTGTAATGTTAACACCCTCCAACATCCCCACCTTGAAGAGCTTAAACTGGGACAATAAAGTTAAATCTGAAAACAGCAGAGACCGTAGAGAATCAGATGAGCAGCGCGGCATTCTTTCTTCTTCATCCCAATTATCAGACTGAAAGCTGTCAGAAATGTGCAGCTGAGCTATTGATCTGTTTATTCAAATCTTTTCCGTTCTCACAGCATCTATTAGCGCTGCCTGCCTTTCTCTGTCTTTCTCATGCCACAGCAGGGGTAGAACAGTGGAGGTCATTGACGTCACGAAGGTCCAAGGACCATCGGGGGCTAGCATCAGAGCAGACTTTCCTCTAACTGCTGAAAGCATCTATTATGGGCTCTGTTTCTATGCCAGTCTGCTGAATAGTAGATGACCATGTTTATTAATACATACGGATGTTGAGATCATCAGAGTGATGAAATACATGAGGGACAGCATGCCCTCCCTGAAAATGTAATGAATGGGAAAATTCAACAAAACAGCTTCAACGTGTACTTGAGTCATTTAATGGCAAATCCTGCACCTCATTGTTAAAATCCACATTTTTCTGCTTCCCATTCCTCATAAATCATATTTAAATTTCTGTTTAATGTGCATAAACCACATTAGAGTTATTACACTGCCCAATCACATTTAAATCTATTGAGACATGGCTTAATTTAAATGCATTATAATCTCTCTGACACACCATTCAATACTGGATCAGTTCTCCCACACTGCAGGATCAGTAATCAAATTACTGATATAATAATCATAGCGACTAATTAGCACATTGTGTTTTATTATGTCTTTTATGATTAATATGATTTTATGATAATGTCTGGATAAAAACGACACAATGACATCCACAAAAAATCTGATCTGGATCCAAGTCATATTCTGGATCTGGTGATCCAGGATGTTTAACTTTATAGGGCTCACGGAAAATTCACTACTGTGAGATAACAAATAATAATGATACAGACTGAATGAAGGCCCCGTTTACACGACAACGTTTCTGCTGCAAACAGAAGTTTTTTTCTTTCAGTCCCTGAAAACGCTGTTTTCGTGTAAACAGACGGCCAAAACACAACAAAAGTTTATCTAAGGGCAGGTTTTCATGGTATATGAGTCATATTATGAGGGTCAAACTATTGTGGGACTATTGGTTTAAGGTGTAATGACATAATGGGGAAACTGCCACTGACAATAAGGGGACCCCGGCCATAAGATAATGCTGTTGGGGGCCCTCGACATGGAAAAGATTGGGAGTCCTTGTTCTATCTAGAGCAAGATAGTAAAAGCCTCTTATTTAATGATCATCAAAATGTTTGTAAAGATGGAGAGTACATTCTAACTCAAGGAAAATCAGACCGACAGATCAGACTGAACAAAGTATCAATAGCTGGTGTTTTCCTGTTGGGTTAAAAAGAACTATTAATATTACAGATCTCTGCATTTCCAGGAGTGAAAGAACCTTTATGCCACAGTTGTTTGCATGCTTTCTCCTCTGGGATTACTCCACAAAAAGCTGTAAATATGCAAAGCAGATTAATTAGTTTCCCAAGGTCACTTCTACAGAAAAGCCTCCATGTGTTACTAAATCAATGGTGTGATACACAAAATGTAGATGAGTGAATATCTGCAGATGAGTTGCTGCACAGGTTTTATTGATATTTGCTCAGGAGCTAGCGAGGATCTGTGTGAGGCTTAATTTGGCCAAAAAGTATTTCTGTTTAATCCACAGCCTTAGAAAAAAACAAGGTTAGAAGGCTGGAATTGTTAGAGCATCTTAGTTCTGGTGGCTTAAACCGGAGGGAGTGAACGCTGCACCTCAAAGTCTTCAGCTCATTTGAATCCCGTTCCTCAAACCTCTGGCATACCTACGAACTGAAAACAAGCCTTATTAGCTCTAATCCCTCACAACCTTCTGTGTTTGTATCATCAGATAGGATTAGACCGATACATGTTTATGAACCAGTATCCTGGCTCTTATACCAACCGGTCAGATCATCCACCTGTGATATGACAACTTCCTCTTTGAACTTCCTCACAGGGGCAGTCTGGGAAACCGGCAGCTACATTTGAATTACACATCATTTTTACATTTTTCAAAAGTCTTGTATGAAAACAAGAGCATCCGTAGATCGCAAACCTCCATCAACCTGGTTAGCATGTCCTTGCCGAGGCTCCATCACATCCCAAACCAATTACCCTGGAGAGGAAGTGGGTTATAAATGTATTATTATGGATTTATAATCAGGTAACATAATAATCCTTTTTGAAACAGGAACACCAAACTAGTTAACAGGAAACGAACACAACAGGAGGGTTAAATATATCCTTAACATCATATTCAGGGTGGGGGACCCCGAACGCTGACATGTCATACTCCTCCAAGTAGGAAGTCATAAAAAGTCAGGAAATCTGACAACTCACCTGCTGTACAGCCTACTAACTGTTTAATTTTCATTATCGTGTCGGACAATCAGATTTAAGTTATCTGGAGATATCAACAAGGGGAAGCTTAAAAATGCCAATATTAGCATTCTAATTAGGACCGAAATTAATTTCTCCAGCATCGATTCATCTGCAGGTTGTGCCGTCCAGTTTCCTTTCCTTCATTTACATCATCAATGCTGGCCTTTCTTCCACAATGGTGGAGGAGCCTCCCCTCAAAAGCTCTGCTTTGTCGGCTTAAACACGTCTTTAAAGGGGGGAATTCAAACATGGATGAACATTTTTTTTGTCACACTAGAAAACAGCCAGATTTTGATATTTAACGTCCACTGTTGTTTACCTACAACCATTTTTTCAGCCACATTTTACCAATCTACTGTTGTTAATTTATGGTCCCAGTTGCTTTGCAAATATCCTGAATTTACAACTGAGTGATGAAGAGTATTTGATTGTGCTGTACTTTCCGAACAACACCCTGGATAACAAGATGAGATCATCACTGACAGAAAAACAGCTCCACTATCTCTTATGTGAATGACCTTATCAGTGTCTAAGTATTTAAATGGTTATATACTGTATATAGTAGGGAGGATTCTAGGGGTAAGTATATCCAATAAGGCGCCATAGCGGGAGTATATGGGCTACTATATGCATTGTTTCCTGGTGAATCAATTAACACAAAAAATGTTTGTTTTGTCCAACAAAAACCTAAAACTATTCAGATTCAGATTTATTTCAATGGTCATTCTTATAGTACATAAAACGAAAGTGCATTTCACATAAAAACGCCAGGCAAAATAAAAGACACGTCAGAGTAACATTGAAAACTATAATAACAATAAATAATATCATAAATAAATAGTATATGCAATAAATAAATTCAACTTATTCTCACATAAAATAAATAAAATACACAAAATTCAATTTATTATCACATAAAATACACAAAAGCATCAAATCCTCACAGTTTATTGACTGGAACGTGGAAATATTTGTGTTCTCTGATTGAAAAACGACCACATTCCCTCATCAGTCACCACATTTATGCTGCTAAAATCCTTAAATGTGTTTATATTTCCGTCTTTTTCTTGATGTTCTAATCCTGATCAAACCCGGGGAGGAGAGCAGCTCCGCCTCATCCTTCGGTACATTTACCCACCAGTGTAAAAGATGACTATGATCAAGTGAACAGGAATCCAGCCCACTTAAATGGGCCATTAAACAGAATTAGGCACATCATAATTGTGAGATACTTTAGTACATTACATGGAATGGCTGATTTATCTCACATGTGGCTGCAAAATAAAAAGCTTTCAACCAGAATGAGCAAGGAAATTAAAAAATATACAGAATTAACTGATTGATTAAATCCCCCTGATATAAAATGTGTAACTAAAAGTTAATGATACAGCCAAACTGACTTCAATCAGTTTGCCCACACGTCATTGCACATGTCAGCACTGCCCTCTGTTGGACGGAGGGACTCATTGCAGGCGGTGACAGGTAAGCAGCAGATGACAGCAGTAATGAGATCAAGCAGGATCAGGATCCAGAGCCATTTCCAAGCCCTCTGTGGAGTGTAATTGTGTTTAAGTGCGAGATCATGTTCTGATCAATGGCCGCTGACACAAAGAACACAAAAACACGACATGAGGGCTGCTTATTGGAACCAGGGGTGTCATATTGCAGCAACATCCCTCCTACATTCCCCCCTGTGAGTTTGAGGCAGGAGATTTTTAGAATAACAAGATGACAAATACAATGCTAAAAAAAAATCCTCCTCCACTCTCTGAGGCTTTATTATGCTACATCATCGATCTCACGCTCAGCAGACAAAACTACAACTTGCAGATAATTGCTGCAGGCTACTTTGGGATCAATAGTGTGCCAACAGACCGGGCAGTATTGGAAAGTCTGTATGGATGATTGCCTGCTGCATCAATCCATCTACAGCCATTTCCTAGTTGCTGCCCTGCCCTGCTCCTCTTTTGTTTGGAAAGAGCACCAACTGAGGCTGAGTTTTCCTCTCTCCTGGAAAATTTAGGGCGTTTTATAGTTTTTCGGATCGTTCCTCTGTAGCGATGGAGGCGTCATCCTGAGTGGTTTGTCCTCTGGGGATTGGAAGTCAAGCCCCTCGCCCTGGAGAGAGCATCAGGACTGAGCGATGGTGGATGATGGTAAGGAGATGGTGGTCACAGGATTGTTTTGAGGAGGTGGAGATAGCACAGGAGGGTGGGAAGATAGTTGTTTAGTGGGAATCTGTAGCGCTGCATTTGACTGGTTTCTCTGGTTGGACGGTGGGCGGATGTTTTTGTCAGCCTCTCCCTCAGATTTCTGGATGTTTTCTGGTCAACTTTTCTTAAAAGAGACGCTTGATTCAGATCTGAAGGTAGGTGGTCTTCTCGTGTTTCTGTAAATGCTCTCTGAAAGCTAGCCCTGACTTAGTTTGACAGAATTTGTGCTGTTCCATTCTATTTCATGCTGATTTGAGAAAACTCAACATTTCAACAATTGGAGACTGGATTTTTTTAGCATCTCTATGATGAAAGTGGTTTCCTGATTAGTTATCTGCATTTTTCTATCTTGTGATTTAAAAAAGAATTTGGATTTGACTGTTTTGGGAACCTCAGAAACACGTCTCCCCTCACAGACTCTACCTTCCACAGACTCATCCAGGAAGCCATGCCGGACAGCCCAGAGAACATCCCCCTGGGGGAGTGCACCCTCTCCCAGTCCAGAGACCAGCTGACGCCCCCGAGCCGCACCGAGAGCACCGTGTTCAGCCTGTCCCGCAGCGAGTCCCTCTGGACCACGGAGCAAGAGAGCAAGTGTGAGGTCTTCTGGTTCCCCATCCACCTCATGTCCACCGGGGGCAGCTTCCTGGTGTGCGGCATCATCATCAGCGGCCTGTGCTTCGCCGGCCACTGCAAGAAGGTCGCCAACATCCTGGGACCGGTTCTGCTGTCCATTGGGCTGATGGTTTTTGTGGTGGGCGTGGTTCTGATCCCAATCACCAAGGAGAACAGAAAAAGTTCAAACATGAAGAAGCCGTTCAGCTACTACAGGCCTCCGATGTTCAACCTGTGACATTAAAAATCAGAAACCTGACCGGATGGTTTTCAGCATGAGAAGCTGTATGGAGGCGTTTATATTTATTTCTCTGATTGACGACGCCGAGCTCTGATCTCAGTGTTAAGCTGCATGACAACATTTTCATCACTAGCCCTGGAAAACAGGAAGCGAGAGCACAGGACTGTGTGCTTCCTAAAACACAATTATTCACACACAATTTAGCGAACCTTCCTCCTGAATATTAATGAGGGAGAAGTGGACAAGAGGGACTTCCTGATGCTGTGCTGCAGTTTATGCCCGTTCATGAATAATTAAAGGATGTGAGAGCTGCTAGTTGTCACTTTCTGCCTTACTTTGTCTTCCTGCGTCTTTATTGTCCAACTGAAGGAGACTTTGAATCTCCTCAGACATGTAATATGTGTGACCTGAAAACACAAATGTTATGTGTAAAAATGTTATTTTTAATTAACCCCTTCAGTCCATCATAAACGACGTGAAATATTCATCAGTCTCTGAAAATGCACTCAGAATGAGACTTTATTTATTTATTTTTTATTTCATATAATATTATTATATTAAATGAAATATATTAAATGAAATATATTAAATATTCTATTATAATATTATGTGATTTTTTTTTTAAGAATAAGACTTTAAACTGAGGAGATCCATTTAAAGCAGATATAATCAATTTCTGTTCATATCAAAAATTCAAATAAGCTTTTTTGGTTTAACTTAAATAAATATTGTTGCTAAATTAATTTCTTTTATAGCTTTAGAGAAATTAAATTTAATGGAGGCCTTAACTGTATTAAGGCCTCCATTGAAATTCTGTAACGTGTGTCTGACGTGGTTTTTGCAGCGTTAAACATTAAAATCCTTAAAATGACACCAGTTCCTTCCTTGGCATGGTGAGCATAGTCACCTCAGAAGGTTCTGGGTTCAATGCATGTTCTCTCCGTGTCTTGCATGGGTTCCCTCTGGGTTCTCCGGCTTCCTCTCACAGTCCAAACACATGAATATAAGTGAACTGGTGACTCTCAATTGACCGTAAGTGTGAATGTGAGTGTGAATGGTTGTTTGTCTTTCTGTGTGTCGGCCCTGCGATGAACTAGTGAATTGTCCAGGGTGAGCCCCGCCTCTCGCCCAAAGTCAGCTGGGATATGCTCCAGCCTCTTTGCAACTCAACTGGCGGCCCGTGGGCCATTTCTGGACCACAAGAGGCTTCCATCCGGACCACAAAGCCCTTAGACATAACGAGAGAAAAAAATATGGTGAGTTATTATCTTTTGTTCTCAAAGGGATTGGCATGATTGCATCTGTTTTTGTTATTATTATTGTTATTATTATTATTATTATTACTATTATTATTATTAGGGTTAGGGGCCTCAGACCTCTGACTGGGACCTCAGCAGGGAGGAGGGTCGACTTACTGGCGCTTTCTGTTTTAGCTGAATACCCCTGGATAAGTTCTATAAAATGATTTGATGGATGGAAGTTTAACTTCTGGACACAAGATGTCTCCTACTTCACCTCCTCAGCAGGTGTCAGGTTTCCACATGACCCCTGCTGAATACTGGACCAGGATTGGCTTCCAAACTCTTCACAAATCCTACTTCTGCAGACCCGGTCTCTTAAAATCAGATTTCAACTAGAATGACAACATATAAACTGCATTCCTCAGGCTGAACTAGCTTGACTGACCCATGCCCAACCCCTCCACAAAGTTTCCTGAACACTGGTTCAGTCGTTTTTGCGTATCTGGATCTGCACCAACATTTAAGTGGTTGTTTGCAGGACGATGCCTCATCCTTCCACAGTTTTGTCTAAATCCATCCAGTAGTTTTTGCGCGATGCTTTTGGCAAACAAACAAAGCAACCAGCAGATAGAGGTGAAAACACGAGCACAGAGAAACCTTACACCTTCATTTCCATTTAGCCTCCTGCTGTAAAATGTTCCCCATCTGTGCTTCTGTTCCACCTGATTTTTTGCATTAAGATTACTGCTGCGTTAATGAGTGTGTCTCATTTTACTGCTGCACATTTTTTAGGTTGAGCTCATTTTAACTTCTGAGGGTGAGTTTGATCTACAGCAGAGCATCATATTCTAAAGGATCATCGTGTGTTTGTACCTCTAAAACTTTCATGAGCTCAGAACAAACAACCTGTGATGATGCATTTTAATCCCAGAGGGTTTTTAAACAGGAGGGGATGAAACATGTGAAAGTAACTTGTCAGTAAAGTTGTCAGACAAATGTATAATAAAATAATAAAATAATAAAAGTGCAATATTTGCCTCTTTGAAATGTTGATTCAGACCTTGACCTTGGATGACTGAGAATCTACACAAATATTTGCCTCTGTGATAAGGTGCATAAAAGTAAATACTCATGTATAAGTACCTCAAATATGTACTTCATTACAGTACTTGTATTTAATTGCATTCATGCACCAAACAACACGTTATTGCTGCAGCTGCTGAGTACAAAGAACAATTTATTTTGGGAGAAATTATGTTCTAAGTTTAAAAGCAATGAAAATATATGACATACAAAAAAAAAACAGGTCCAATCTCATAATGTTGAATAAAATGAAACATTAATCCAGAACCGTCATACATCCCCGGATCCACCTCAGAAGTTAATCAACTCTTCTTTGACCCAAATTTAACCCAGACACAAAATTTCATCAGAATCCGTGGAGAACTTTTCAAGACACACAACAAAAAAGCCTAAGAAATAGGCTAGAAACTGGTTTATAATTCTGTACGTGCGTCATTTTGAGTCATGTGACGTTTGACTGTGTATCATTTGAATGTCAAATCATATGTTAATAAAGACCTGCGGACTTTGTATCATTTGCATGGTGAATAATAATATTATTATGGTCTGGAGCTGCTGTTCAGACGGTTGTGTTTTAATGCAGGTGTGTGTTTAACAGCCTGAGGACACGAGCTTGTTTATCCTCCTTTTTAAGGTGGGGCGTAAGTTCCCAGGTGCGCAGCCTTAACTCAGGTACCGGATCCTGCATCCTCCCGTTAACGAGCAGCTGTAATGATCCCACCATGGACCCCATCAAGCTTATCGGAGGATGTGCGCTTGTCTTCTTCATCGCCGTCGCGTTTGACGTCATCGGTATGATTCTCCTTTTCATCGGAATATTCGCCAACCTGCGCATCGACGGCCGCTTCTTTGGAGACTTCTTCATCTACACCGGCTCCCTGATCATCTTCATCAGCCTGTTCTGCTGGCTCATATGGTACGCAGGGAACATCCCGGTGTCCGAGGACGACGGTCCGAAGAAGAGGGGCAGCATCGCGAAGCTGGCCAGGAAATTTTCCGAGAGGTTAGGCCAGACGCTGAGAGGAGAGGACCGCGTAAAACGTGTCGAGGTTAACGACGGCAGCCAGGTGGGGTCACGTCCACACAAAGCCAGCCGGGTGACGTGGGGCAAATCCACGGCCTACCACAATAAAGGGTATGATGGCTCTCTGGACTCCCCATCCGAGGAGGAGAAGAAAGTGGAGGAGACAGAAAAAGAGGGTAAACAGGAGATTTGACGTGACTGAAGCCATAAATGAGTACCTGATATAAAAAGGTTCAAAACGTAATCATTTAATGTTTTTTGGCAGCTTTCTCAGTCAAAACTTTGTCCAAATGTTCACCAACATGTTCTTCAAATGCAGGGCCGTGGACAGGATTTACAAAGGCTGAGGTCCAAGACCCCCACAGGACTCCCCACCCCTTTATTAAGTACTAAAAAGAAGGTCTCTACATTTCTGTTACTGTTTTCAATTCATTTCACAATCATTTCAATCCTCTTCCTTCAAAGGTATTTCAGTGTTTCCCCTACATTTATTGGTTAGGGGGGCGGACTGGTTGGGGTCGGTGGGGGGGAGACACGTTTTGAAAAACGTAGACATTTTGTCCTGGTTTGCACTTTGGGGTCGATGCTTGTCCATCTTTGGTTTTGGGGAAGTTTTTATAGCATGTTAAGTCCTCAACTCAGGTTAGTGTCACTCAACCTGTTTCTACTTTACTCTGTGTGTCTGTGTGTGAAGTATGGATAAGCCACGCCCTCTGTAGAAACACCAGACCAGACCAGAGGAGAGTCGAGTCATTGATCAGGACAGCAAAACACATAAAAAACGATCATGCTTTGCTGAAATTAAACAAGTTCATATATAAATTACATAAATAAAATATTTTAAGCCTTTCTTTTTGAGGGGGCGGGTCGCCCCTCCAAATGAATGGCTGGGGAAACACTGTGTGGTACTTTTGTATTTTAGTATTTGGTGTTTTGGTTACTATGTCAGTGCTGTGATCCTGCATTGAAATAGTGAAAATGTTTCATCAGTTGGATTTATATGTGCGCAAATTGTCCTTTTATTTCATGACAGTCAGCAGGAGTTTAAACTGTTCTGGTCCATCCTCCTTTCAAGTTTCATAGAAATCGGTTAAGTAGTTTGTGCGTGATCCTGCCGACAAACAAACAAACAAACAAACAAACACGTGAAAACGTCTTTAGTGGAGATAGATATAATTTTAGAACCTATTCATTTCAGGTTATATTATCCTTATATGGTTTATTATAATAAATAAAATTGTGCTTAATCAAGCTAAATTAAAGTTAATGTTAACACTTATGGGAAAAGCATGGGGGCTCATTTTCGGTCCAGGGCCCCATGTTTGTTTTATCCGGCCCTGCTGCCAGGATTATAAATATACAGATTTTTGTTTGTTTGTTTGTTTGTTATTTCTGCTTTGCTACATGCTCCAAATACATTTAGCATGTTTTATACACGTTTTAGAGCAGACAGACTGAAGTCATGCTCACTCTGTTTAATTTGCTGTCACAAACACTGGTCAGACTGGTTTGTCTTTGAGCTGTGTTGCTGGTTAAACAAAGTCCCTAACAGAGGGTCATGGGTGACTTGACACTGTAAAACATTCTGTGTATTTATACTAAGATGTCTATAGCCTCTGTGCTGATCACATTTTTGAGAAGCATGACCCACAGATGAGAGTCACGCCTTATGCAAATGTCTCAGCCCTGCTTGAGTTTCATTTCAAACAGAGAGTTAGCATGACTGACAGCTTGATGCACTGGAATCAAACTCAAGCCACTGTTACAGTAAATCAAACACAGTCCATCTGTGCTGTGTACACCTGCTTGAGTAGGCAGGACAAGTAAACAAAGCTGACTGAACTGAGACAAACAGTGGCCGTTTGACTGGTCAAACAAGGCTCACAGAGAAGTTTCCATTATGTCCAGTTCCTCTTTGTGGTGATAGGTATCATTACTGTAGTGATGCATGACCAATTGCTAAATATTGACTTGAATGCATGTATCCACCCTGCAGAGCTGCTCCCAAGTTAAATATAAAGGGTCAAAAATGCATTTCCTGGGGTAAATCTCTGATCTCATCGGAAGTGAAGTCAACGGGAAGTGATTTGAAAAGATGCAGCACAGTCATACATACAGCATCTTATTTGTTTGGTTTTATCAGCTGGACAGAAAGATGGTCTGTCACCCTGTCACACAGGCTGCAGACAATAACGTGGCTGATGTGACACATTAGAGGCATGACAGGTGTAAAACGAGTCAGCCCTGCTGAAGAATGAAGACGTGTGGCTCTGCTAGTTGGCAACTCAGCCCCTTGTTGTGGAGACCAGTTCTGCACTATGACAGAAATGTAAGGTGTGTTGATGAAGAATAGCCCAGAAGACAGAAAGGCACTTTCCTGTCAGACCTTCAGAAGACATCCACCTCGTCCGTGTCACCCAGCCCCGGCTATGGCGCGGAATGACATCATCATCACCTTCATGGCGGTGGCTGTGATTTTCGACATCGTCGGCTTCATCCTCTTCTTTGTCGGGATTTTCGCACCCCTGAGTTTCTGGGACTTTTTTGTGCTGTCCGGGCCTCTCCTCGTCTTCCTCAGCCTGTTCTTCTGGATCTTTTGGTACATGGGGAACCTCACTGTGTCGGAGGAGGAGCTCAGCCTGAGCAAACAGGACATACTGTGATTACCGTGTGAGAGGAGCTGGAGCTGCTGGAGCTCAGGAGGTCAGACTGAAGCCCATCAGAAACCAGGAGTTTGAGGGACCTCTGGCTCCATGAACTCCTTGAGGTTTTGACTCTGTGACGGATGCGATGAAGCCAAATCCAGGCAGGACCAGGAACACATTTGACTAATCCCAGGAGATTAAAAAAGATATTCCATCCCTTGACTTCAGGGTGGAACATGGAGAAAAAAAAATTCTCAGCACTTTCATTGGACGGAAGGTTTTAAATGCTGCACCATCATGATACTGTCTGCCTTATTTACCTCATTATTATCTCGTATGTATATTATGATGTTCTCAACATGCAATTTAATGTAAGATTTTTGGAACTGTGGACTAAACTTGCTTTAAAATGAGCTGTTGGTGTGTTTTTTCTGCTCCACTTCACAAACTAGCCAAACAGGCACTGTAGGTTTGTGCTCGGGGTTATTTTAGCTAGATCCACCCACCACAGAGCTTAAGAGAGAATAAACATCACTCTGACACAGGCAAAATCACTGAGGTATGCAGGGAGACAGGAAATATGTGTTTCCTAAAGGCTTTTACCAATTAGCAATTTTCCCTCTAAAAAAAAAAACTTCCTGGCTTTAGTTTCTGCACCACAACAGCCGGCGAGGAAGATGAAACTAATACCCCAATTCCTCCCAGCCTTAATCAGCACTCAAGGCCCCATTAGCTCCCTCAGATATGGAGAGTGTTATTAATGTGTCCATTTGGGTGCTGCCCCTGAGAGAGGAAATGGAGGAGAGGCGTAATGGGTCTCAGCGAAGAAATGGAAAACCCTGCTGCTCTGCCCCGCCTCTCCCCGCAGGACCCCGCCTTCTCTGAAATCCCTAAGTTGTCCTGATGGTATATGTCATTATTATCGTAATCACTGCCAGTGCATAATAGCATTTCCCATGAGAGATGATGAGAGGTGGTTGCAGCTCAGAAGCAGCATGATGCTCCTCTGGAGATATTAGGATGTGATTCCAGATCGTGTGGTTTGCGACTAATAGTCGATTCCTATTAGCTTTGCCACAGCGGCCGCTACTCTAACTGGGCTGCAGTTAAAGTGGGACTGAGTGTCACCAGTGGACACACAAACGTTCTACCATAAATATGCAGAAGGTACAACACTGACAGACTTACAGAAGGTCTGTGATTTAAAGGTTTCCTTAAAAGGCTTCGTTAAATATTCTTGATACAAATTATTACCTGAGATTGATAATAAAAATATATGATAATGTATATGAATATATTCTGCATTCTCAGGAGATGAATCAGCCTTCTGGCAGGAGATGACCTGATGCTCATTATTCTTATCTCAGTGAGAACTACGACCACAGCCTAAAAGCTTAAAATGGCCGGTGAGATCGTGATGTCATGTTTGGAGGATTGTGGTGGAGCATGTCTCCCTCCAGTGGTTGGTGGAGATGAAGATGGAGGTTAATGGGACTGATCCAGCAGAGCCCTTCAGTTGTTCTCCTCTTCAGATGGACCAGAAATAGTGACGTACAGTAAGGTCACTCAGAGAGCGCCAGCCTCCGCCAAGGCAGCTCAGCTCATTATGTCATCGACCCTCATCATGTGACTCCTGGACCGTGAAAACCTGCCCCTAGAATCTGGATCACATTGGTATCATTATTAGTTTGATAGTTATTCTAGAAAAAATAGATTTCTCTGATGGTGGTTTTCTGCAGGATCTAGATCAGGAACTTTTGAAGATAAATTTGACAGAACAGCCCAAGTCCCACCCTATTATCCTCTAGGGAGAAAATCACATGTGCATTCAATTTTCACCTTTAGAGTTGATGTGATTACCGATGTCTGTTTGGTTTTTTGTTTGTTTGTTTGTTTGTTTGTTGTTTGTCTACAGTAGATCTAGAAAAGTTGTCAGTGGATTTTTATTATGAAATTTTGAACCAAGGAGGAGATGATAAAATTTTGAGTTGGATCCAGATGTGGATTCTGGAGCACTTTTTCACTTTCTTCAACATTGTGAGATAGAGCGTAAACAAAAAAACAAACATTTTTGCCACATATCATGAAAAATAATAATATTTGTCAATCAAAATAAAAATATCCAGGAATGGAAACTCAGATCTAGTCAGATCCAGATTTGTATTACCCGGATAAGCGTGATTAGAATACATTAGAATATATTTTACTAATTAAATGATGGATATAAAAAAAATGTTTTCCTCTTTTCTATTATATTTAGCATTTTTTTATGATTCCAACCAGTTTCAACCCAGCTTGTTGTTATTGTTTGGCCTGTCTGGACATTAAACTTTAAATGTCCTCCTCTGTAATGAAAATCCTCATTCTCATGCTAACTAACCTTAGTTTTACCTCCATGCTACATTAATGGCTTCACACCTTCACAGACGTGTTAACACCTGATCGAGGCCTTAGCAGGTCGCACGCGCACGTACGCTCGCGCGCACACAGTCCCTCAGTGTTTACAAACAAATGTCCTACAGATGGCAGGCTCCTTCAGCAAGGCCTGCAGACGTGACCGTGCGTGACACACCTGCAAGCCCCGGCAAGACAACAAGACGTCGGTCTGCCTGTCAGTCAATGCAACGAGATGTGTTTGCATCGATTAGATTGTTTTATAGATAGCTAACCTCATCATTATAAAGTAACAAGATGCTGCAAAGGGGACAGTGTGCGAAACCAGGCATGGATTCTGTAGTGGAGGAGGAAGACCATCATATCCAGCCTTTACGCTACTGCGACGTGGAGACTGAATTCAGCTGGATGCTGCAAAATAACCACATTCACGTAGTTATTTCTTCATTTAAATGTCGGATTAGTCGATGATATCGATGCATGACCATAAGTTATCGATAATATTTCACTGTGTTGATTATTATGATTGAAGGCACGTGTAAACTCGCTGGTCCTGTGTGATGAAAAATGTACACACCGCTTCTTACTTTCCCCCAAGCAGCATATGCACATATTGCTACTCGACAACCGACCTTGAATGTGTCCTCGGATTAATTCTCACACGTGATTGGTCGCAGCCGCGGCGCTGCATCAACTTCCTGGATTTCTATTGGTGAAACACGCTGTCGGTAACGTCATACCCGTGTCCTCATCTGTTTGGTTGGATCTCTCCGCTACCCTTTCTCTCGGCGGTGGGTCGGAGCCGCTGTCCCTGGCTTCGCATGTTCCCCTCTAAATTCCTGTTTTGAATTTTATGCCCCTCTTATTGATTTGCCTCTGAAAGGCCAAAGTCGGGCTTCTGTTCACCATTATTTTATTTGTCCCAATATTTCTTGTTTAGAGACTTAAACACAAACATGGCCGTAGTAAGCGGATCGTCTGGGCCGGTTGCCCGGCTCGAGGGCCGTGAATTCGAATACATGATGAAAAAGCGTTCGGTGACCATCGGTCGGAACTCGTCTCAGGGCTCCGTGGATGTGAGCATGGGTCACTCCAGCTTCATCTCGCGGAGGCATTTGGAGATATTCACCGCCAGCGACGACGGCATCGGCAGCGGAGATTTCTACCTGAGATGTCTCGGTAAAAACGGGGTGTTTGTAGACGGAGTGTTCCTCAGACGGGGCGCCCCTCCTCTGCAGCTGCCGCGAATGTAAGTTTCCTCTCGGCGAACATGTGGATGCTAACGCTAGTAGCCAGCCAGCTAAAGTTAATAGTTAAAAACATTGGTCTGAAGGATGTGGGGGCCACGTGTTTTTTTAGCATGTTAGCAAGAACTCCACATCCTGTTCCATATGTCATTTTCTTTGTTTACATATTTGTTGGCAACTGTTTATCAGCCGCCTGCCCTTACTCCTCATTACCCCCTGTTAGCTTTAGCCGCATACCACAGTGGAGCCGCCTAGCCAAAACAACTAGCTCATAGCTATGTGGACGCTGTTGTTGATATTGAGGAGTGGTGTTTTTTTCTATCACGTGGCCTGTTTACTGAGAAATGTTTATCTCGTGATACTGTAAACATTCACCCTTGTTGTCATGCAAACATGCTAGGTAGCATTTAGCTCAAAACTCTCTGTATTTGTGAATGGAGCTGCTCTCGAACCCTAAACGTAAACAAACCAGTCCGTCACCGCCCTGCCGGCTCACAGCGGCAGAGCCCGCGGGACCTTTGGCCTCTATTCAAACAGCCAAAGTATGCTGGCAAGTGTTTTACAGCCAGAAACAGCCAACATCAACAACTGAACAAGAATTTGCCCGTCATTTCTAAAGTAATAGTAGTCAGAGAGGCTGTTCTGTAGTCCCGTTGTGAGACTTCCTGCACGGTTTAACGTGTTGTGAAATGTGCTGCTCTCCAAACAAGCATTCATCACACAGGAGGAATCCATAACCTGGAATGAACTGTAATAATGCATCTGTTTTATAGTAAACGTGCTGCTTGGTTTGGATGTGAGCCATGCTTGGATGGCGATAATCATACAGATAAAGATAGAAATAAATAAGTAATATAGTCATAAGTTACATGTAGTAGTGCTGAAATGATAATTTCATCAATAGAAAATCAATCTCCAATCAATTTATAATTGGTTAATAATTACCCAGATGTCTTTGTTGGTTTGTTTAGGGCTGCAGGATGTTGGCAAAAACTGACATTACAATATTTATTTTTTTCTGCAAGATATATTACGATATTACAAAGTCTGATAGTTTAGTACCAGATGATTTGAATAGCTCTCCTTTGTACCGGATTGAACTCTTGTAAGCGACGAGGCCGGTCAGTCATGTCTGACTAATAATAATAATTATAATGATGATAATAAAATAGCTCAGTCAAACCGGAGATATTTCAAAGTCATATCAGACTACTTTTGTAGGTTAGTCATGGAGAATTAGAATCATGAGGGTTTTCCTTTTGTATGAAGTACCAAAAAGTTTAACCTGACATGTTTGGATTCATTTGACTTAGGCTTACAGACTGAACATTGCACGTCCTGCGATGTCACTATTGCACATACGCACATTGCGTTGTCGACGCTGAAACGATAAATTGTGTTGCCCTAGTTTTGGTAGACGTAGAGCAGAAACAATTATTCTGAAGGACAAAATGTTCTGCAGCGACTTTGCAAATAATTTTCATCATTTAAGTCATTTATATAACAAAAAACAGCAAATATCTCCATCCAAATTTTAACATTTTACTTTTGCCTTTTACATCATTGTATATTGAGTATCTTTTTGTTTTTGATTGGTCGGTTGGACAAAACAAGCTATTTTGTTCAAGCTGCCATTAATAGTTGTAAAATAGAGGGGGGAAAATTAATTTTGGTGATCAATACTTTCAGTCATTTTTCAAACAAAAATATATAATATTTGCTGGTTTCAGGTTCTTAAATGTAAGGAATTGCTGCTTGTATTTTGTTTATCTTTGTTTTTGACTGTTGTTTGGACTAAAAGGAACAATTTGATTACATGATTTTGGGCTCTGGGAAATTATAGATTAATTATGAAAATAATCAGAATTTAATTAAAATGAAAATAGTAATTAGTAGTATTTTTGTCACTGTGATCAGAAGGAAAATATAACTTCTGTTTTCTTAATCAGTTGTAAAAGGTAATGGACAGATTCAATGACCATGGGAATAGTTAGTTAGTTTCATGTGTCAGATATTCACTGATAACCAAAGAAGAAACCAAATGTACCAGTTTACATTTGACCAGGCAGATTTCTAAATTTGCTGCAGTTTATTGAGTAAACTGATGTTTAATGCAGACAAACATGAAGCCTTTTGCCAACACCAGCCAGACTTCCCACCCTTCTCTCAGCTATTGTGCAATCCCTCAATGTGAAACCATTTTTTATATTCCACACAAAGAAAATGCTTGTTTTGACTTGATGCAATATCTGCACACTAAACTTTTTTTTTCTTTTTTTCTTTTTGTGACTCAGAAATATTTCCTGCAGCTGAACATTTTTGTGGTGTTTGAGGGTGATCGTTAAAATCGGTTTCTGCTCCGCTCTTAGCCACATCATACCAGCGCTTTTCGTTATTCCAATGCACCACGAGAAATGAGCAAACGGCGCTTTTCATGTTCTCGTATTGATCGGACCGACTGCCAATACAGAGCTTTTAATCAGCAGCAGTCTTTACTACATGTGCTCCATACGTAGACACTAGCTATAGTGTGGGCTCACATGCTTTACTGTAATCCTCCTCTTCATCGACCCTCCGTGATGAGACGGCTGAGAGAGGTGGCAGAGCCGTGGCTCAGGGGGCAACTCGGATGTTTTCCAGGGATTCCTCTTTGGTTACGTAAACAGCCTTCCCATCCACTGCTCTTCCTCTTTTCTTTTGTTTACATTCTTTTTCTTTTTTTAAAGCAGGGTGTGTAGGGGGGTGAAAGTTGTCACTAGAGCCCACCCTGTTTGTTGTCAGCCTCACAGCCTAGCAAGCAGAGCAACTGTGTGTTTGTGTTTTTGGAGCTCAGGCCTCATTGTTCAAACAGGAGAAAAACGCTGGTGGATTAAAAAAAAAAGAGAAAAAAAGGCTTCAATGAATGCAGGCTTTGATTCTCAACAACATGGACACAGCCTTCCACACCAACAGTGTTTCCACTAGGTTTATCAGTTAGGAGGGGCGGTCAGGGTTGGGAAAACCCACATATTTTGTCCTGGTTTGCACTTTGAGGTCGACGTTTGTCCATCTTTGGTTTTGGGGAAGTTTTTATTGCATGTAACGTAACGACTTCATCCTCAACTCAGGTTACTTTCACTCAACCCGTCTCCTCTACTCTGCTCTGTGTGTCTGTGTGTGAAGCATGGATAAGCCACACCCTCAGTAGGAAGACCAGACCAGAGCAGAGCAGAGGAGAGTCGAGTCATTGATTAGACAATGGCTCAGTTTAGACAATCCTGGTTTTTATCCAGGATGAAAGTGCGGAGCACAGGAAGAACACATATTTTCCTGCAGCGTTTTTATCCTGTTAGCAGGATTACACGAAAGCTACATGAGTGATATTTATGATATGTGGGCCATGGAAGAAATCATAACATTTTTGGATTGGATCCAGATAAAAGGGCACATCCATTGCCAGAACCCTGGGGACTGTCGTAGAATTTTTCTGAGCCAGATTGATCATATTGAGATGATCTGGTTGGCCAACAGTCTCCATTACCTTGAGGACACCAGGTTTTAAAAAGTTAGTTTAAAACCTGATTTAAAGGAAACGTTTGAGGGAGTGGCCATCTGTTTAAAAAATCCCCTAATAAACTAATATGTAATGTAACACACTGTATACACAGTCCTCACTATTGCTTAACAAAGGAGCTCTAATGTGTGACAGCTGAGCCTGTTTCTGTTGGGACCAGCGTACAGCATGGAGAACCACAGGCAGGAGTATAAAAGAACACGGTTGTGTTTGATATTTTATCATGTTCTGATATATTTAGATATCTCTGACCCCACTCTGTCAGTTAAAACACAGTCACCAGATATTGAGAACGGCTCTGATGCTATTTAAGGATCTTCTGCAGCTTTATCAGATCGACAGAGAAGTCTCTACCCTTCCTGAAAGGGTTCTTGGAGGCCACATAATGCATAAAGAACGCGCCTCCCTGTACCAGGCTGGCTCCAGGAAGTGTTCCAGTCTCCTCCTGTGAGCTGCTAAGCTAATTTGAGATTCTCTCAGCAGATGCCAGCTCTGTGAGGGCATGACAAAAAACCCTGCAGTGCCTGGTACTCAACTGAATGAAAACCAACATGTTCCTGCTCCGTCTCCAGGATGTCATTCACCCTGATTCTAGCTGTGGTTTTTTTAAGCATTATTTATTATCCAAAACCAAAGACATTCAATTTACAGACAGAAAAGCAGCAAATGCTCACATTTTAGAAGCTGGAAAAACAAATATTTACCATCTTTAGTGTTTCCCCCACCATTCATTTGAATGGTAGGGTCCGCTCCTTCAACGCGACCTCCCGCCCCGCCAAAACAAAGGCACGGAATATTTTATTATGGAATTTACATAATTCATATGTGCACTCGTTTCATTTTAGCAGAGCATCAGCGTCTCTTATGTGTTTCGCTGTCCTGATCAATGACTCGACTCTCCTCTGCTCTGGTCTGGTGTTCCTACCGAGGGCGTGGCTTTATCCATGCTTCACACACAGACACACAGAGCAGAGTAGAGGAGACAGGTTGAGTGACAGTAACCCGAGTTGAGGACAAAGTCAGTACATTACATGAAATAAAAACTTCCCCAAAACCAAAGATGGACAAACATTGATCCCAAAGTGCAGCTTCTCTGCTGCACCGATAGTTAGAA
This sequence comes from Chaunax sp. Z400, assembly GCA_037577475.1. Taxonomy (NCBI): domain Eukaryota; kingdom Metazoa; phylum Chordata; class Actinopteri; order Lophiiformes; family Chaunacidae; genus Chaunax; species Chaunax sp. Z400. The sequence continues at coordinate 26,419,375 of CM075197.1, forward strand.
GAATCGGCGTACAGGATTGGACGGATCACAGCTGAGACTGCACTGTAAGCACGTTTTATATTTACCACCCATAATTTAGGCCTGTCCACCATTGAAGCCGCCACTCCTACCCAGAACATCAGCAGCAGCTCTGCTCTGAGCTTCAGGCCTCTGCAGGATAGTAAAGCAGGGCTATCTGATAAATCTGCTCTTTGCTGCTTCTATTGAAGAGTTCCAGACGGGGTTGGGAGGAAAGAGGGAGTCTCATCAAGTCCTTTAATGCACTTACACACTGTCAGCCAGATAATCAGCACATGGTTCCGTCATCTGCGGACGATTGACCGACACTTTAAAATCTCCTTCCTGTTTCTCTTTGCAGGTGCACCTTCAGGTTCCCCAGCACAAACATCAAGATCACCTTCACGGCTCTGTCCAGCGGCAAGAAAGTGAAGCGCGAAGCTCCAGAGTCCCCAGTGAAACCGGTGCAGCCCCAGATTTCTCCCTTGACCATCAACATTCCAGACAACATCGCTCACCTGATGAGCCCCCTGCCATCGCCCACCGGCACCATCAGGTACGCAGCACTGCAGATTATCATCCAGGCAGGAAGGGCCTCAGACTGGACGGCTCATGAGATGAACGTGACGTTTTACATGTGCGTCGAGCAGCTGTTTGTAAACAACAAAACAACAAGGCACAGTTGGTTTTCTTCTTTGAGTTAGCTGCTAACCGCTATCAGCTGCTTTTTAAATCATGTGCCTTGTCCTGTCCTGCCTCTGCTTCCGGCTCGCATGTTTGTACAGATTTACGATTCCGTTCTGTCGCATCCTCTGCTGCCGCCAGAGAGGCAGCGCAGCAAGGCTACCATCATCGCGTTTACACAGAACGGCGGGGTGGAATTCAGGCGCTCACAGTCCCGCCTTGGAACAGGCTGTTTCCACCCCCTTAAGTGAGGCTACACTTTTTCCAAACTGGACCCAAACGACATTCTTGTAATGAATGAAGGCGACACAAGACGTCTAAAGGCCCATTTATGCTCTACGTTAAAGACGGAGCCCTTTGTACGTCTTCTGCGTTCATTCTGCACGTAATCGGACACGTTTTCGGAGAGCTTACGGAAACGGACGAGACGGACAAAACGGCACAATACCACTGGAAAAGGATGATGGCACGCCATATTTGGGCAAGTCCTTACCAACATGCTGTTTAGGCCACTAAAAGAGTGTGAGAAACCAACAACGCATGAATTGGATGCTGTTTATGGTAAATATTCCAGTAAGCGGGCAGCACTGGTGTCGTCCTCTTTGGATGAGTTGTTGTGGTGTACTGTTGTCCTCTGTTGTTTATTAGTGATCCTTTTGACAGTTATTTATATTTTTCTATAATTCAGTGTTGTGCTGAAATGGAGCGTTATCCTCCAGCTCCTCTTTAATAACACAAACTATATTTTTTTTATTACAGAGAGTAAAGTACAGAAACAAAATAAACAGTTTAGTAACCAACGCTACTTTTTGTACTTTCTTTAATCCTTAAATAGCTTTTTTTGTGTTAGTTTCTTAGTGCTTGATGTCAAACATCAAACACCTGTCTCCATGGTGATAAATAATGTGATCATTTCACCAGAAGAAGACTTAGTGACCATCCATACTGTAAAAGCACAGTTTCAGTTCACGGAGGTAAGAAGTCACCCCCCCGCCCGCCTCACCCTTCTGACCTTCAGGTGTCAGCTGACCTCGCCCTCACCCCTGTGTGGGGGATCAGCTTCGGCTTAGTTCAGTGACTGTAGGCTCAGAGAGGAAGGTGGCTCCATGTCAGACTCTTTAGATCCTGTCAAGCCCTGATCGCAGCCATCTGGCTGAGAAGAAGCAGGTTTCCTCTGCCTCACTGGGCTCATCTGAAGGTTACCTGAGAAACAGGTTTACAGTAATGAGAGGAGCAGCAGGTGTAGCCCACGTCCCTAACATCCTCTTTGTTTGCTTTACCAACGTCTCCAGACTCCCCTGAGCGTTCAGATACACATTAAATATGGAAATGATCCTTTACACGACGTCTCTTCATCCCCTGCTTATTCAGTCAATTATGTGGTTAATTAGATTTCAATGCGTTGTAGCTTTAGGCCTGATTGTGTGGCTCCTGATGCGACTGCAGCATCTCCAGACTGATCTGTATAAAGTCGACGGAACGCGTGCCACCGCAGCACAGACTGCGGATCAGCCGAGCCGCTGTGGCTACTTATAGTCCAGGTTTAAGCACTTAAATACGAACCTATTTGTGTAAATGTCCTGTCGGCTAACCGTCCTGTGTTTTTTCCCGCAGCGCTGCTAACTCCTGCCCCTCCAGCCCGCGAGGCGCCGGCTCGTCAGGCTACAGGATGGGCGGCCGCATGGTCAGCTCTGCAGAGCTGCAGCTAATAAACGATAACTCTCAGCCCGAGAACGACAAAGACGCCTCCGGAGGGGACAGTCCCAAGGTGAGAGCAGGAGAGAGAGGAGACAGTTTATTCTGTTCAACGTTTCATGACTTATTTCACGTCGTCACTGGCCTCCGGTACACACCAACATACTGGTTCAGACTGTTGACAGACAACATTTCAGACACAATAACTCATTTGCTGTCTTTCAGTGTCTGTTTTTTTGGCTACTCATGAACACAAAGTGAGCTAAAAGGAAGTCTCTCATATTCTAATCTAACCAGGAGGCCAGTCGAGTCACCCAACAGTTCTTCTTAATGAAATTAAAACTAAAACTAATACAAATTATTAAGGTTATTAACCTAACCTTTGATACAAACTGCATCATGATAAAGAATTTCCGAAACGTGATGCTTGAAAAATAAAGTACAATTTAAAATCTGTGATTCACATTTTTAAAAATTCCCAAATATTGTTATTTTAGATTAAACATAATAAAAAATATTCTAAATAGTAAATATGTGGTGCATTTCCTGTATTTTCTGTGCATGGAATTTCAGAACAGGAATTTTGCAATATGAAAATTCACTGTAATCCTGCTAACAAACAACAAAACACCAGCAAACAAACATCAGTGAAAACATAACTTCTGTGGTGAAGGTAGGAATAATAAATAACAACAAAGGGTTATTGATTGTTTTTGGACCAATTCCTTGAACGACGTTCCAAAAACAATTTGTTTCTCTGGGATTCTGATCCCTGAACTCGTGTCTCAGGAAATACCCAGCACCAATCCAGTCCCAGTGGTACCAGTACCAGGCGTCTGTGGTCCTGGTCCTCATCATAAATGTTTCTCCTCCACTCCACAGGATGACTCCAAACCTCCGTACTCCTATGCACAGCTGATCGTCCAGGCCATCACCCTGGCGACGGACAAGCAGCTCACACTAAACGGAATCTACAATCACATCACAAAGAACTACCCGTACTACAGGACCGCAGACAAGGGCTGGCAGGTGAGTTGTGTCCTGGTGGAGGACAGACCAGTTCTTTTCCCCAGAAACGCTCTCAGCTCAGTGATGAACTCCTCTGCTGCAGAACTCGATCCGTCACAACCTGTCGCTGAACCGGTACTTCATCAAAGTGGCACGTTCCCAGGAGGAGCCGGGCAAAGGCTCGTTCTGGAGGATAGACCCGTCCTCGGAGGGGAAGCTCATCGAGCAGGCCTTCAGGAAACGACGGCCCCGGGGCGTCCCCTGCTTCAGGACCCCACACGGACCCCTGTCCTCCAGGTCATGTTCCACCTACACCGGCACACGGTCCTGATTCAGGACTGTGTTTGTCTGATAATAATCACAATCAGCTTTACTGGCCAAAATAAGTGAAAGATAAAGTTTTACCTCTCAAACAGGAAGTGTAGCTCAAAGCGCTTCACAACAAAAGTACGACGGTTTAGTCAAAATACAGAAAACAACAACAACAAAAACCAGATTTAAATAAGAGGTGTTTTCCTTTTTGTGGCCAAAAAGGCAGGAGTGAAATTTAAAAAAAATATTTTTTTTATTTTATTTTATCAAATAACCACTCGTTTTTTTTTTGTTTTTTTTAAATGGACCACAGAAGCTACCAAACATTGACAAAGTTTTCCCAAAGTATCAGTTTTAATAAGAAGTAACCAAATCCGTCTTTACTGGTACGTCTAATATTTACCAGTAAATCGGTTTTATTGTGCAGCCTTAATATTTAAAAGGGTCACATCACACCAGATACAACGCTTGAACTGATCCTGACCTTTTTCCAGTTCCCTCCATACTGAACAGCCGTCACAGCTGCCTCTCCTCTGAATACCAGTATTAACCAATACTACCAGTTTTTACGGGAGAGTGAACCTGATTGGCCTGTCTCACCCTCAGGAGTGCCCCGGCGTCACCCAATCACTCAGGGGTTCTCTCCGCTCACTCCAGCGGCATCCAGACCCCCGACAGCCTATCGCGAGAGGGCTCCCCGGTTCCCCTGGAGCTGGAGACCTCCTCGGCTCCTGCCCCGGCCTCCACCGCCGTCGCTGCCACGGCGGTCCAGCCCAAACTGGCTGTCATCCAAGAAGCACGCTTTGCACAAAACACACCAGGTATGAAAGATGTTCATTTTCTCTGCTTCCATAATAATAAAAATAGTAATAATAATGAGTCGTGTGTTCCAGGCTCGCCTGTTAACAACCAGCCGGTACTCATAGCAGTCCAGCGTCCGTTACCTCAAACCATCAAACCAGTGACCTACACCATGGCCTCCCCAGTGAGCACCAGCACCTCTCAGCCTGCGCTCCAGACGGTCCACGTCCTGCAGCAGATCCCAGCAGCCGCCGTCATCGCCCAGCCGGCCGCCATCATCAACAAGAAGGAGCTGCTGGAGAACGGAGAGCACACGGAGGTCAAAGGTGAGACGGGAGGGAACCCGAGGTCAGGTGGTTTACTAGTGATGTCATTTATTGGTGTTTTTTTCAAACATGCCTCAAATAACAGTCACTTTATGATTTTCTTCCTCGTGACCTTTGACCCAACGTTTGTCTCCCCCCCCTTCAGTCAAAGTGGAGACGGTTCCCACCATCACCTCTATAGGCGGCTCCAGTCGCATCATCCAGAGCAGCCAGTCGGCCACGCCCCTGCAGACCGTTACCATAGTGCAGCAGGCCCCATTGGGTCAGCACCAGCTGCCCATTAAGACCATCACACAGAACGGCACCCACAGCATCACCACTGCCATCCAGGGTCCCGCCAGCTCAGGTGACATCATCTGTTTTAGTGAGGATTATTAGAATTATCTGTCAGAGACAAACTGTTTGTCCATCTTTGGTTTTGGGGAAGTTTTTAAAGCATGTAACTAAAGGACTTCGTCCTCGACTCGGGTTGCTGTCACTCAGCCTGTCTCCTCCACTTCGCTCTGTGTGTCTGTGTGTGAAGCGTGGATAAGCCACGCCCTCTGGAGGAACACCAGACCAGAGCAGAGTCAGCTGAAATGAAATGAGCGCACATAAATGATTGTTTCCTCTGTTTAACCTGCCTCTTCTCTTCCATTTCCTTCCTGTTCAGCTCCAGTTGCAGCGAGCCCCCTCCACCTGCTGGCGGCCCACGCCTCCGCCTCCGCCTCCCTCCCCACCAAGCGACAGAACGGGGACCAGGCGGACGGCGAGCAGCCGGATGCCAAGCGCATCAAATCGGAGGACGAGGCGGCCCCTACCTCCTCCACCCTGGATGCAGACTCGTCTGCAGCCAACAACCCGGGAAATCACGTCAACTAGTCTGTACAACCACACCCAACACGACCCCCCCCCCCTCAACCACCACCACCACCACGTCTCCTCCCTCCACGGTTTCTTCTCGTCCCTTCGTTTGTTTTGCTTCTCCTCTTTCTGACTCCTGAGGTGCCAAACGGAGAGGATTCTTTTCATTTTCAGTTTATAGAGCATCAAAAGGAAGAAAAAAAAAAGTGTCCACCCCTTTTAAAAACTGGAACGTGGGTTGAGAACAAAGTAAATGGGACAAAGACGAACTCCAAAGTGTCCCCTGTGAGCTACTGAAACAGGAGAGCGACTAAACCAAGACCACAGGAAGCCTTAACAACTGTTAACCCTTAAGAGCTGACCTTTCGACCCGGTCCAGCGGGTCCTGACTCGGCTCGGGCCGGACGCCATCTTTCTGTCGCATCTACCTCAGAGCGGATGGAAGACTCCGGCAGCCGGCGGACCACATCCCCCCCGCCCCCGGACCCATCGGGACGAAGTGACGACTGGTCCGTCGTTCAGAAAGGGATCAACTCGGAGCCAATATTCCTGAATCTCTGGCAGCTAGCCTCTCAGATACTGACCTTCCTTTATCGCAGCTGTTCGTAGACATGCAGTATTTTGTTGTTCAGATGTGGAGCATAGGATTTTTTAATGTATTTTCACTTATCTAGATGAGTAATTTAATTCAAGGAAGCGTACAAAATGAGGTCGATGACATTTCGGTAAGGATTCTCTTCTTTTTCTGTGAACTTCCTTTTCTGTTCAGTGAAACTGTGTCATAGTTTTCCTAATATTGCTTCTTTTTTTTAAATCCCTTCGTTCTGACTTATCCATATGAAATTTAGTTATTCTCCATATTTTAATACCTGCACACGTAACCGATGTAATCATATGAAGTCTTCATGTGTACTTCCAGATGTTGACCTTGCATGTATCCGACGGCAGAGACGTTAACTGTAAAATCGAACGGAGGAAGAGAAAAAAAGACCAGACCTGCACTTGATCAAATGTTTGTTTTCATTTCTTCTTCTATGTTTCCCTCCCACCCGTCTCCTCCTGCTCCTCCCACTCGTCGTCTCCTCCTCCCGCTCCTCCTGGCTGTGTTGACGTTGTGGTGTTGGCAGAACTTTTTGCTTGATTCATTTACTCTGTTTTGGGCGACCTGGCGAGTCGTTTTCTGATTGTACACGTTCCAAACAATAGTGAGAGAAAAAAAAAATCGATGTTCTGCTTCAGTGGAGAAATGCTCTTTTTTTTCTTTTCTTTTTTTTTTAATAAATTAATTTAAAGCCCAATTCTGCCTCTTTTGTTTTCCACACCAGAGACACGGCTGTCATGCTGGTTGTAGTTCTAGTCTTCTCCACTGGGGGGCGGTGCAGGGGCGCTTTAAGCTGTCAGCTGTTAGACAAGCTGCATGTTTGACCTTTAACACAAGATGGCAGCGTCCTGATCACACCTGAGGGGGTCAGCAGAGCAATACGTCACCACAGGAAGAAGACCACAGATCATTATTTACACTTTGTTTAATCTTTGTTTCAACATTTCAAACCAATCAATCTTTGTTTATAATGGACCAAAACGACCCGACTGTCACCAAAAAACCATTGATTTCATTTGCTGATATTTATTTTGAACATGTAAATGGATAAAAACTATAAAATAAAAAAAATTAAAAACCTATACAACAATAACGATTTACAGAATACGCTTCAGTAAAGGTATTAATGTTTCTTTTCTCACGTATTGCATATTTGGTATTGAGGTAATCCAAAAGTAATGGAAAGTAATCCAGTAATTGATTTTGTGGTAATTAGACTAGGTTACATTTTGAAAGTGAAACTCATGACCCTTAAAACAAAATACCCGACTCGACACTTTTCGTCTGGAGTTGTAACATTTAAAAAGTAATTCTGCTAATAAATCCCACTTTCAGTAAATGTATCTGTAATCTAATTACATCTTTTTTTCCTGTAACTGTAATAGAATACAGTGGCTGGTTTTTTTGTATCCTGATTACATAACACCGTTTCATGTATTCTGTTACTCCCCAAGCCTGATTAACTTTATTTACTTACATGCTAGTATATATACACACATATATACATATATATATACAGTATATGTTGCAGTATGTGATGAGGAGGAGGAGGAGGAGGAGGAGGCCTCAGATAGGAGAGCTCTGGGTGGTCACACAAATATTCGGCACACGCCGATGTGATGAATGACAACAGGAAAGACTGAAGAGATGGGAGAGGGGGTGCAGGTGTCTCCATGGAAACCAGCAGCTTTTAGTGACTGCTTGTGTCGGTACTCTGGAAGCTGGTGTGCGACAAAAAGCAGCCCAAAATGTTCTCTGCGTGATTCTCGTGTGAAAGAAGAGAAAACCTGATGAGCTCATCTCTCCAGTCATGATGCTGCTGCTGCTGCTGCTGTTGGTTCTATTCCCAGAGGGGAACTTTTCCAGGACTCTGATCCTCTGAACATATCCAGACTCCTTAAAGTCGCCTCAACAACCTTCTGAGAATCACAGCGAACAAGAAAAAAGTGATTCTTTTAGACATAACAAAAATCAGATGTATTTAAAGATCTGTTAAAAAAATCTCCATCTGCACTTCTGATTCTATTTTAAGAGACTAAATCCATTTATTTGGTCATTCTTAGAATCCCTGTGTTGAAAACAAGCCCTTCAGACTTTCAGCCAATCAGAGCACTGCCAGCTGTCATGTTGGCCTCTTTGTGGTGTTTCATCTCTGAAACATGTTTGAGGTGAAATGAACTCTTGTTCCACATGAAAATAACTTTTTTTTAAATAATAAAGACCCTCCAATACAAACATGAGGCCCAAAGTGCTTCACAATGAAAAACTGAAACTGCAGAAAAGGGATAAAATTAAGGGGACTAACAATTGCAAAAAATAAAATCTCAAAAATATTGAAGTCAAAAAAAAAAAAACAGGGGTGAAAAAAAGGGGGAAAAAAGGTTAAAACTTAAAAACAAAGGCTAGTAAAATAAAAAAGGTGGGTCTCCTGATGTTTTTAGACCTCACAGCTGCTTTTGAGACTGGATCATATGATCCTTTTATCACATCTGGAACAGTGTGTAGACATTAGACACAGTTTCACTTTCAGCCCACTTCTCATTTTGTTGTTTTTGCTGCCTTTAGGATCCATTTTTAAAAACCACAATATTCCTTTTCATTGTTTTGTTGATGTTATACAAAGTTATTTAATTTGTCTTAAAGACATTAAAACCTGGATGGAGCTAAACGTTCTTAACCCTGACCCTGATGGTGCTCTTGGTCCTTCAGCTCCATTCAGTCGATTCTCTGCTAAGTTGTTTCTTCAAACTAGACAAACAGATTAGTTGATGTTAAAACCAGTTTCTACAAGTTAAGATGTAAACACCTATCTTTTAAATGAGCTGATTCCTTCTTATTTAACAGATTTCTTACACCTTCATACTCCAGTTAGAGCACTGAGGTCCACCAACCAGCTGATCCTGGATGTGCCCAGATCCAGGTGATTAGCCCTATCAGTGGCTGCTCCCAATCTCTGGAACAGTTTACCGATTCATACCAGATCTGCACAGACATTAGATATATTGAAATCATCTCACTGGCTTTTAATTCTAGTTTGACATCTTGATTTTTATCTTTTATTGAGCTGCTTTTCTTTATTATTATTATTGTTTATTTTATTTCTATTACTATGTTTATTTGGTTATTTTAATTTTATTTTCCCTTTTTCCAACAACATAGCAGCCTTGTGATACAGTCACAATGAAAGTACAAACTTTTGCACGTTGTCCGTTACAGTACAAAACTAAAATGAAATTAACAAATAAATACATTTGAGAAAAAATAAATAAATAAATTTAATTAAATAAAAATACTACACATATATTCAAGGCATGTATGATATAAATCAAATGTTAGTCGCAGTTGTTATTTGTTATTTAAGCATGTTCAGCACATTGGTCAGCTGATGGTTGTTTTCAAATGTGCTTTATAAACAAATTTGGACTTGAATAGACTAATGGAGGAGTAGTGAGAAATGGGTAGGATATAATATGATTATAAAATTTTTTTGTTATTCTTGTTTTATTTCCTCTCCTTATTTATCTGTTTTATTTCCTTGTTCAAAATAAATTAATTCAAATCCAACCATGACAAAAACAGAAAGAAAAACTGGCCTTTTTTTCATAGGACTGCAGAACATCTACTGACCACATGATGGCAGTGCAGAGCAGAGGATTCAAACTTGCACATCTACACATTTTGCCCACACACAAGCACTCAAACACATGACAACAGAGTCACAAGTGCTGCACCGGATCCCGGTGTTCACCACTCTGCACGAGTGTCACCTCTGTGGGGTTTAATGGGTTCTTCAGCCTCTCGACTGTCCCGACAGGCAGCAGAGCAGCAGCTGTTTCCAGGATGGAGAGAGTGGGAGAGGGATGAAGGGAGGTATGTGGGTGGTTTGCAGCACAGAGGAAAGGGGCTCTGGGATGACCCTCAGCGGAGAACCTAACCCCAGGCATCAGCTGCTCCGCGATTGGCCCAGACCGGATCTCCAGATCTCCCTGGACTCCCACGAAAACCTCTCATAGTAGCACCGTGAGGCCTCCAGTATGAGGCGCTCCGTGAAGACTCTCCTGACCTCCCCTCTCTCTATCTCGTGTTTTCGTCCCTCCGTCTCTGGTGCATGGGTTTGGACATGTGGCTGTTTTGCTGCTGGTCATCAAGTGCTATGAAAACATCACAAGACCCTCTTGGACCGAGGTCAGAGGCGCCTCAGAAGGAGTGCAGCGAATCCGTCTGAATCACATTTAGAATGACATTTCTAGAGCTTCACAAGCACACGTGGCAGAGCGTGAGGACGCTCTTTACTCGAAAGCTACTGGAGACGCAGCTCGCCATGAGAACACGAGGATACGAGTCGTCTCGCAAAGTCCTGGGATCTGGAACTGGACATTCTATTCAGGAATAGTTCTGTTCTTCTTTTACCCAAATGCACCATAACAGCTCTAAATAGACTAATAGAATTTGAGCACTACTCAGAAAAATAAAAAAAAACAAATATGCCACTACTGTTAATTATATTCCAGAGAAATTCAAGGAAATGTGATGAACAAGTTCTCCTTTAAATACAGTGAAGATGAATCTGTAATGAATCCTGATCATTCTTGTATTTTAATGACTTTTATAATAAAAAGGCTCTTGAAGATAATTTAGCGGTGCCACGTGAGAAGCTTAGGGCCGCCGGGCCTCATAAGTGTCATTCAGCTCAGAGATGGAAAGCCTCCTGTCACTTCCCAAGGAAACAACAAGGCCGTTTTCACACTGCTGCAGTCATTATTTCAGCCAACACACACACAGACACACAGACACACACACACACACACAGACACACAGACACACACACACACACACACACACAGACACACACACACACAGACACACAGACACACACACAGACACACAGACACACACACACAGACACACACACACACACAGACACACACACACAGACACACACACACACACACAGACAAACACACACACACACACACACAGACACACACACAGACACACACACACACTCACACTCACACACACACACAGACACACACACACACACACTCACACACACACACACACTCACACACACACACAGACACACACACACACACACTCACACACACACACACACACACACTCACACACACACACACACTCACACACACACACAGACACACACACTCACACACACACACAGATACACTCACACACACACACACACACACACTCACACACACACACTCACACACACACACAGACACACACATACACACTCACACACACACACACAGACACAGACACACACACACAGACACACACACACAGACACACACACTCACACACACACAGACACACACACACAGACACACACACACACTCACACACACACAGACACACACACACAGACACACACACTCACACACACACAGACACACACACACAGACACAGACACACACACACAGACACAGACACACACACGGCATTTCAGACAATGGTTTTTCTATTTTTCTCCCAGCCATCTTTTTCACGGAGCTGAGTGAAGCTCCATTAAAGTCATCATCCTGTCATACGTTTCCATTTTGTAAAGCTTACTTAACAATGTGATGTCAGGGCTCCGCACCTTAGCATCACGTCTCCTGGACAACCGTGTCTCTGATGGAGGAGCTTTATATCACACATGAGAAAACACATGTTCACAGGAGAAAACGCACCTGTACACGTGCATGTGTGTACTCAAGTCTGGTGGGATTGGTCTGGTGTGTGTGTATGTGTGTGTGTGTGTGTCTGTGTGTGTGTGTGTGTCTGTGTGTGTGTGTGTGTGTGTGTGTGTGTGTGTGTGTGTGTGTGTGTGTGTGTGTGTGTGGAGCGGCCTGTTAGGACCACATCACTTCTTTTGTTTGATCCAAGACCTGTACATTAAATATGGTAAAATCCGATGATGAGCAGTTTTAACATTTATTAACTAAACCTAATTATTTGGAATCAACAAAGATATAAAAAGCATCATTTTTATTAGTCATAATTATATTGTGAGGAGTCATAATTCTTATTAAAGATATCTATAACATAAGAAAGTTAAATTATAGAGGCTACGTTCACGTTACGAAGCTGAAGTGGCTCAATTCTGATTTTTTTTTTGTGCCTTAATGAGACACAAATCAGATTTTTTTCAGGGCTGTGTGAACACAAAAATCTAATCTCGCTTTCATCTGTGGTTCTACAACCCAAAAACTTTGGGATGCTGTGTAAAATGTAATTAGAAACAGAATGTGGCAAAACAGTGAAACCCCATATTTAATTTAACACAAAAACAACATATCAAATGTTGAAAATGAGAAATTTCATTGTTTTTTGAAAATGTTATGCCCATTTTGAATTTGATGCCAGTAACATGTTTTTAAAAAGTTGGGACAGTGGCAACAAAAGACTGTAAAAGTAGTGAAATGCTAAAAGAAAACAGCTGGTGGAACATCTCAACATTAATGAGGTTAACTGGTAACAGGTTAGTAACATGACTGGGTATAAAAAGAGCATCCAGAGAGTCTTTCTGATGTAAAGGTGGGGAGGGGTTCACCACTCTGTGAAAGACTGCACTGGAAAATAGTGCAACAATTTAAGAATAAAGTTTCTCAATGTAAAATTACAGTAACCATTAAAATCATTAAAATATATCTCTGAACCAAGGGACAAGGATGAAAACCAATATTGGATGGCCGTGATCTTCAGGCCCTCAGACGAAACTGCATAAAAACTTTAATTAAGTTCAAATTTAATTTAATTTAATTTAATTAAGTAAAATTAAGGACAGGATCCTTTAGTGGACATCACTGTATTAAAAACAGACAGGACTCTGTAGTGACATCACTACATGGACTCAGGAACACTTCTAAAAGACATTGTCTGTGAACACAGTTTGTCGATGCATCCACAAATGACAGCTGAAAGCTCAACTGCATATGAGGTTTCAAAGCATTTTACACGGTGTCACAACTTTTTTGGAAAACTGATTTGTTTGTCTTATTTATTTTATGATGTGTTCTGGTTGGGTTGACTCTTTGGGGACGTTACAGGTGATCCAGTCCAGTACAAACCTCCCAGAACCCTCAGAACATCCAGGACTGACCTCCTGGTTCTCTACAACAAAACACAGCGAAGCAGCATTTTATCCATTTGTTGTAAATTAATTTATTTGTACATCTAATATGGGAGTATTTCCTACATCCCTTAAACTTTATCATCACTGCACTACTTCATTTTAAACTGTATGTGGATTTTAAATCATAAACTTCACACCTTTTGTTATATTTTATTGTCCTATAAAGCAGTGAATCATCTTGTTATATGAAATATGTTATATAAATAAATCTGCCTTGCCTTCAAATATAAAATACAGAATAATTGATGGGAGTATTCACTTACTTTTAATAGGACACACCTGAATCATCAGTGCTGCAGCCAGTTTGTTTCAGCACTCAGGTAAATGGAGCTCACCTGTGTGCTTCGGCTGATTGTAGTATAAATACAATGCTGAAGCTGCTCGGTTCTCGTTCACCAGTAGGAACGTGTTGCAGTGTGTGAACAGCATTTACAGCTGAAGTCAATAATACCTCATTCGATTCATTTTAATCACACTAGATTACTGTTATCGATGGATATATTTAACATGCTTTGCCCTTTGGTCGTCTGAAATAACTGATTTCAAATCAGATAAATGTGCCTTATGTCATCTATTGTCACCATGACAACCATATTATTCAATGAGCAAAGAACACGTTGAGGATGTTGCTGCAGCCCCGATAGACTGATGACAAACTGGTCCCACTGGGAGGCCACTCACCCTCCCAGCAGCATGAGCTCCAGGTGGCCTCTGCCACAACTCATCTATATTTACGTGGTGCTGCCGGATGATGACGGCGTGTCCTACATTTCCTTCTGAGGCGTCTCACTGACAGAATGTCTCTCAGCGATGACTAAGTAGAACATTGTGGTAAATAATCCACACTCAGGTTCATTCTGACCTTTTTCAATATGCATTAAACCAGGACAGAACATAAAGGTGCAGCATCACTAAAGGCCACCAGAGGCTGCTTGTCTTTACATAATCTCATCATCTCACCGTCGCTGGTGTGATCATTCCAACCTAAAGCTTTATAAGGTTTTCAAAAGGGTAGGTTTCAGTGTTTGATTTTGAAGGCCCAAAGGGGATTTCACACAACAAATACTACTGGGTAGGATTACTGCTAGGGTGGAAAAAGCAGAACGAAGCCTGTTGTCTCCAGAGGGATGGTGTGAAATCTGATAAATGTCTTCAAGTGATGTTTCAGAATGAAGAAACTTAGAAAGGAACCTCTGGAGCTGGTGTTTGTCGACAGTCTGCTGTTGGCCAACTTCTGTTTGAGCTCCAAATGTGACTGAGTTGAACTTTAGTCCTGAGGAGGATCCTGCAGGACCACAGAGTTCACATCCACCAACAGGCAGAAACCAAACACATGAGAACATGGGAACTAATTTTATATTAACTGACCTACTTTTAATAATATTGACAAGAAAAAAAGGCCCTTTCAAATAATGTTGAGATCTGATGATATTAATGATCACATGACCTCCTCCAACTCTCATTGGTTAAAAACAAACATAAAACGGCTCCATACAGGATCCAAGCTTCCAGAAGCCCCAAGATCCTGCATTGGCCTGAAGAGACGTTATTTAGACCTGAAATATCCACTGTAGCCATTAAGCTAAAAGCGTTAGCGTTAGTGCGTGTGAATGCACCACAAGAGGATTTCAACAAGTTTCACAAACTCGACACACGTCGGTGTTTAACTGCTACCCAAAAGGCGCACCTACTTAAGATGCAGTGCATGCTAACGCCTTTAGCTTGGAGGCTACGGTGAAGGTTTCAGCATATAATATAGGACTCCCTGGAAGAAGAGATCTTGTATCTCTATGGGACCTTCCTGGATAAATAAACGATTAGGGGTCTAGAGCTTCTGTAGACTTGAAGTCCACCGTATGAGCTGTAGAAACTAGAAACTAATTTATTTTGGGGGGTTGTTTTTTTTGTTTTTTTTTACATGTAAAACAAGTCCCCATCTGCTTCAGTTGTTAGCAGAATGCTACAATGAAAGAAGTTCCTTTAATGTTTTGTAAACTTAAAACCCTAACCTACTTTCCATCGTCAAGGCATCGAGTAGATAATGGCTGAATTGTTCTTTTAAGCCTCAAATAGTAGTTTCAAACGGGCTGATTTTAAATTAAATTCTATATCCTTCTATTTCTATAGAGGAAAATAATGTTCATCCAGTGATCAACTATCTGCTGCTTTAAAGCAAAAGTTATATTTTAACCTGATGGAGAGTTCCAGATGATTAAGTCATTAAATACTCTCATTAAGAACATAATCCAGCCCTGATCAATATATAATTAACCCCTTAATTACTATGTGAGACATTTTACATGTGACTGTGGCCATAAAGCCATGGGTACATTTTGTTTCCTGTGTGTGTCCATCAGCAGAAAAAGCCCCTTAAACAAGTGTAACATTACATCGAAGCTGCACCTCCTTGCAAGATAAAAACAACCTATGAAAAAGGTAGAAAATAGCAGGAATGCAGGAGAGTGGGTACAGGTCAGAAAGTGTACATTGGCCAGATTGATGGTATGACACATGTGTGAGGCCCTGTTTCTGTGAACTGCATTCCACATCCAGGGAGGCCTCCAGGATAGGGGCTCTGCAGTATTCTTGTGCCTGCCTGTTTAATCACATTTACAGGAGACTCCAAGCCGTGGCAGGGGACTCCCCGGACCGTCTGGACCGGACTCACATGCCACACCACGCTTGTTGCTTGGTCTCAACAGCACAGACACGCCTCTTTATTCCCAAATACCAATCGCTGAACCCGTCCGTTAACTCTCCCCTCACCTACTAATCCGCCTCAGCTCCTCCGTCAGTCCACCTCCACACCGGATTCCACTCCAGGTCTTCTATGTAGCTTGTTCCCTACTATGAAAGTAGGTCACTGTTTGCTTTGTATTATTCAGCAACTGGAATGGTTGTGCGTGAGGGTTCTTGACTGTGATCTTGGTGTCATGCAGCCAGCCAGTAGTGTGCAGAGCAGAGGAGAGGGAGAGGAAGTCTTCCAGGCAACAACACAGGTCAATTGAAGGAAATGTTTGACCCTGGAAAACAAAGCGAAACTCACCCATCGCTTTTTCTACTCTCATACTTAGCGTGTAACCTCCATGAGCGGCCTCTCTGCCCACCTCAGCCTGTAAATTTGAAACTAAACGCATCCTCAAAGTGCCCTCATGCGGAGGCTGATGAAGAGAGGTCACCATGACATGAGGTCGGGATATGTTTTAGCAAATGAGGCTCGCAGCAAACCCACACAGTCATTAAGATGAGATGAACTCACAAAGAGTTCACCTCATCTCATCACAGCCTGCCGTCTGACAGATAGAATCTGGCAGGAGTTCAGGTCTGTGTGTACGCAGGTGTATATTTGTAGCTATGTATCAATGCTTCCTGCAGAATGAGTCTGTATTCAGTCCACAGGGGGATTAGGCCAGAGTGGAATCCTACCTGGAATGCAGAGCTGTTACATAACTCGGAGGACTTTGGATGATCTGTAATTGATGCACTTTGTGGTTGTTGGGTTTTTTTTCTGAAAATACAGCAGCGTCACACACACAAAAACAAAAGCCAATACAAATGATTGGGTGTAGTGTTAAGCCACATGTAAACACACACTACTATCTGCTGAATCACACGCATAACAATGTAACAACCATCTTCGTGTCAGCCGTCCTATGAGGTGCTCAGATCTGCTGCCAGATTAATGGCAGTTGTTTCCAGTTCACTTTTTTATTTGCCACAATTACCTCTATTTCCACGAAACTTATTAGAAGGTTGGTGCAAAAAGTTAAGAAAGACCCCCTTCAATTTTGGTGCAGATCTGGATAAAGAGGCAGATCCAGGAAGTTTTTATAAATGTATCCAAAAAGTCTTGGTCTACTGAAGCATTAAGATTTCCCTTCACTGGAATTAAGGAGCCTAAAAACAAACCATTGTCCCTCCTCCTCTAAACTTTACAGTATGTACAATGAAGTCTCCTGGCAATGATTAAGAGGTGAGTCCTAATATGCTCGTTCCATATAGTGTGCAGAGGAATGTTTGGCCTTGGCAGAGGTATGTTCTCTTCTGAGTACCATTCTAGTTTCCTGATAAAGTAGGGCAAACACTGTATCCGGATCTGTACCAAAACTTAATGGGTTCTTTCCTGGCCCAGGCCCAGTCCTTCCACCAAGTTTTGTGGAAATCAATCCAATACCTTTAACGTTATCCTGCTAACAATCTCAAGCAACCAGCTAACAAACAAGCAAACAAACAAACATGAGTAAAAACAAAGTCGTTGTTGGACTTATATTCCACCTTAAACGAAGCAGATCAGCTGTCCTCCCTGTCTCAATCATTTCCTACTGTCTCTCGGTTCCTCATACAGTTTCTTCTTGTTTCCCTCAGACTGAGTAATAGACACAAAAACCACTAATGATGTAAGCTGTCATTGTGCTGATGCCACTGATGTAAAGGCTGAATGCCTCCGAACACAAAGGCTTCAAGTTTTAAATGGATCCCATGGCCAGGATGAAGGCAGCGTATGAGCAGGAATAAATCATCTCTTCGTTTCCTGATAACCTTTTCCTGTCGTCGTTAACAGATGGAGATTACAGATGTTACCTTTTTAAAAAAAATTCTGCCACGGTTTCATCTCAGCATGATAAAAACCCATCAACCAGGCTGTCTGAATAACCTGCCTCCCTGTTTATAGTTGCCAAGTTCATCTTTCTGACTTATCTTTAGTCATTAAATTTGATAAATACAAAAATAGAGAGATGAGATTTCCTCGAAAAGAGTTCCGTTCCTTGTATCATGTCAAAGTAAAAAGAATGTCACTGTCCTATTTATGACGGCAAGTAAACAAACGTCTCACTTAACAGGTAAGGTGTGTCATAAAAACTGAAGGTGGCAAACAAGAATTAAATCCCTAGAAAACAAAGGATGACAACAAATGTCCTCCTTCAGCTATGGTTCTGTTACTCTGGTTCACTTATATCACAAAACAATCACTATGCACAAACTGGGGCTGCGTCGTCACCTTTTCAGAAGAATTGCATTTTTGCGTTTTACACGGCGATGGTAATGGTGGCGTTTCCAAAAGATGACACCCTGGAACCCGTTTTCAAACGTCTTAAACACCATTGTCGAATAAATAAACTTGCCAAAGTGCAAAAAAACGGCAAAACAGCCTTTTTGGACTGGGGGAACCTCAGAATTGAGTTCCAAAAATGCTCCTTTTTACCGTTATCACACCACAAGAACTAGGAACAGTCGTGAAAGTCAAGGGACAATTTTTAGCTCTTAACAAAAGCGGAAGTTTGAGTGTGGTACATGTGCATTGACTGGTTGAGTAAGAGCCAAAAACCACAATTTTGAAAAACCCGTGTGAAACGTTAGCCTTGTAAAAGAACAGCTTGCAATGGTAGCCTTAAAAAAACGGAGCACAGCACCAATAAATGTCTCTAAAATTCTTGTTGTTTTGTGCCACACAGAAATGACGTTGCTCCATCAACCGCTGGCCAGCTAACGTCAAACGTTCCTCTGGGCGGTGCAGATGCTCTGTGGCCAAAGGCTTCCACCAAGGCCAAATAATCCTGTATATCTGTTTAGGTTGTCTGACCCAACAACTACTATCAGCTGCAGTCTGTTGAAACTAACAACCATCCTTGGAAAAATCAAATTCCAAAATTTTACATGCACCACAGTGACAAGAGGACTTAAGTTTCTATTTCGATCAGCAGCTGAGTGACAAAGTCCTCCTAGAAGTTCAGAACCCAGCGGCCAGTGCAAATGACTTTATGTCTGAAAGGGGTATCAGTAATTCACCAATTCTAAGAAGCCACAAAAGAGAAGGAGCAAGCCCACGTTGCTTCACAAGAGAGTCATCACTTAACATTAATGACACATCTAAGTCTCCCTCCACTTGACTGTAGAATTTACAGGTTGTGCAACGAAGTGGCAACCACCTGAGGCGGTGGAAGCATTCAGCGGCTTAATGTAATCAATAACATCCACGAGTACACACGGGTCCATGTGAGGTAGGTTTCATCATGAAAGGATGCACATGTGCACACGTCCCCGTACCTCCGTACCCGGGTGGTCACTACGCTATAACAACTTATGGAACATGCATGGGTGGAATGCATCCTCCACGTGGACTCCAGGATTGAGTGTGAACTGATCCAGCGTCTGTGATGTCTGGAGCTGTCCATGCACACATAAGAAAGATGTTGGCACAGATGTTCTCTGTGCTGATAGTCGAGCTCCAACTGTCTGCTGTCACCTCCTGAATGTCAACCTGTCCCAAAAACATCACGGGTTCGATCTTCAAAGAGTTTTGATGCCAGTAGGAAAAGGTTAAATTATGCAAGCTTCAACTGGTTTATCATAGTTTATTCTCATCATGTAAAGTTGCATGAAAATTCCTTGTGCATTCAAACCTGACATCAAACCATTGTTGCGGGGTTTCAGTGGGAACATGCAGCCCACACAGCTGCCTGCATGTGTCTGTGTTGCTCGGCTCAGTGGTGGGTTTATAGTCGGTCCTGTTGTCAACCTCCTACAGGGAAGAGCGGAAACGCTTCCAACCTGTGCTGCAGGAATGGAGATGGAGAGTTTTCCACATGTAAAGGGACAGTAATGATGGTGTGAACTGATAACTGCTGCTGTCGTGGTTCTAACCCATGATGGATGTGGATGCAGGTGCTTTATATGCTAACAGCTGTCTCGCTGGTTATGGATGCTCTGGTAGTATTGCCGTATATTTCCTGCAGGACGATGTTTGCTGCAGGAAGTGTGAACCTACAGCTTCCACCTGTTGTCTGTACTGGAGAGTCTTACTCCTGAGTGCTGCCTGTAGTCATACTACTAACATCCGCCTCTGCCTCAGGATAAAGATAGAAGAGATCAGGTGTACCCCGTGAACTACCCCCATCATAGGGGGCATATAGAGTTACCCCTGTCCGTACATACGTACGCAACAGGTTTGACAGGGCGTATGGTTTATCCACATCTCCTCAAAAACTGCAAGACAGAATTCAATTAAATTTCACAAATGCTTTGTAGGAGCCCCAAACGTCTCCGTCTCATTATTGGTTTCTTGAGTTTGCTTAATTCTACATTTGAACGTAGGTGATTGTCTGAATGCAAGAGGCAGCAGCGTTTAGCCTGCAGAAGAGCAAAAGCAGAGGTTCCACCAGTCTTGGTGCTGGGTTCAAGTGGGCATCATTTTGATAACGAGATGAATTTTATCTCGGTTATGGTCAATCTACTTGGCACAAATGTATTTTTTCCAGTAGCGGGGTCATCTCTGTCTCAAACTCTAGTTATTCAGAGCAGCAGAGATAAGTTGATGGTAACTACTTGTCTCTGGATCCATAATCCGCATACGTACCCTAATCAGCCTCGAAATGTAATTAACTCCTCCTCTGCCCAAGATCAACCCCAACATAAAAATCAGTCAACAGCCTTTGACAACTGTTTCTTTCTTGGTTTACAGACAAATAAAACAAACATGGATTATCACACAACCTCCTCCAACTCTCATTGGTGGAGGTAAAAACAGATTTATTTCTATTTTATGAGTCTGATCTTTATTCTGATTATATCAGAGCAGCAAAACAAGGTTCTTTCTTTCAGCACATAAAAAGCTCTCAGTATTTATGTAAGGAAGCATAAACCTGTTGAGGCTCTGTCATATTCCAGACTGATATTTCTCCAGTAGCTGCTGAAGAAATCCTCCCACACTGTGCTCTGTGAGGCTCCCACTGCTGTATTGGTAAGAAATAGCAGTATTATTGAAGAGGAGGTGGACGAAGGTTAAACTGACTGTTCAGACCTGCAAGTTAAACTTGCTGCCATGGCTAATTTCTCCTCCAAGAAGAGGACACAAAAGCAGTCAGGGTAAGTCAGAGTAACCACGTCAGGAGGCCTCTGTCTAAAGAGCTGATTGGCTGGTGTGATAGTGTGAAACTAGGTCGCGTTAACCAAAATACATAAGAGAGAGAGAGAGAGAGAGAGAGAGTCAACTCTCCTCTGAGATCCTCCTCTAAGGTGATGTTGCCTAGAAACAGATGCTGCTTCTCCCGTTTCTCAGGTTTCATATTGTCATTTTAAGGTAGTCACAGCTTAAGTCTGTGATTCTTTACAGTGAAACAAAAGGACTAAATATGATGTGAATGTGAATTTTAACAGGTAAACTTATTATCTATCACCTCTATGACCTGTTCCATCTGAGTCACATGTCTCTGCCATGGTTTTCTCCTCAATGACGTGACATAAGTGTGGGTTACGAGAGCAGAGACTAATCCTTTATCCTATAGCAGCTGTAGACCTGAAGCACAGGAGGAAGGAGGGATCACATCCTACTGTAGATACACCACCGCGCTCTGCATCCAACATTAGTTTTCATCCTTCACCACTTTTGGTTCTGAGTAACTGTTGTGATCTGAAGTGGCCTCCGACACATTTAGGTAGCTTGTTAAGATTTCTAGGACACTGGGGGATTTAGGTAGTAATCCCACCATCAGCTGGTCAAAGCTAGTGCTGGACTATTTTTGCTCCAGTGATAGTACACTACTATTCCTGTAGTGCTTTTCTAATCATGGCTGCTCACTTCTGCAGGAAAACAAGCTGCATTGTATGGATGACCATGAACTACACACTGAATTTATGGTTGGACTACATTTTGAGTATTACTATGGTACTTTAAAAGCTCAGAATTTGCACTATATGAACAAAACCATATTAATTAATAAATACTTACTAATCCGGGAACAGTTATTGGATTGGATAGTTTTGGTGCATCATTTAAATCTTGATTTTTTTTGTCTTTTATATATCATTTTAAATGTTATGGAACCATTTACTTTCTCAAATCTCCTAGACTAAATGATTACTTGATTAATCAAAGTGTTGCAGTGTAATCAACTACTTGTAATTAAATTAACTAAACTACTAAATTACTACCGCTGGTCGTTCAGTAGTTACATAACTACATAAATACTTTTTGCGTAGTAATCTACTGAAACTACAAAATCTTTCAGGATATAAAAGGTAGAAAACGTTGCATCCTGTCTGCAGGTGTTTCCAGGTCTTTTCACTAAACTCAGATCGAAATGTCAAAGTAAGCTGTACTGATCTAACATGAAGTTTATAGGAATAGATTTTAGTGAACTTATAGCTATAATCTTTAGAACCTTTGGCATCTACATTAAACTGTTTTTGTAGGTTTAAATAGATGCACAGCATGAGCTCAAAGTAAGGCAGCAGGTCAGTGTTAAAGGGTTAAAATACCCCATCCTATTGTTCTGCTATCATTCTATTATTCTGTATAACCCGTCTGTCCTAGTTATTTTATTTCTCTGTTGACAGGGATTCACTGTAAAAAGATGTAAACCACATGCACATTTAAATACAATAAATATTCGGTTGATTAAAACCAATATTTGTCCTTCAAGACTTAGTGTCCATCTCCTGTTGTATCACTGCTGCACAGACACTAAATGCTTATTAGTTGTTAACACGATGGCATGAGTGCCCCGTAGGGACTCATTTAGATTGGAGGTTGGCTGGCGAGCATCAAAAGGGACAACACCAGACAGCCAGAGGACAAACAGCCCCCATCACACACACAATCCTCTATGCCAAAGTGTTGGCTGGCACCGAAGACCCTGGCAGCCTGAAGACAGGAGGACAGCACCGCCGGGGCAGCAGCTGCTGCTGTCGAGCAAACACTGGAAAAAACATACAGGCTGACAACGCTGAAGGACAATGTGTGCCTTGTCCATTCAGCTGGACACACAGGGCATCAGTATTTATGCGAGAAAATTAAAGGTAGACTCCCACTCAACTAACAGCCTAGGTGTACAAAATGCATTCCACCCAAAATGCGGCATATTAATTAATAAAGATCATTTTAATACCTGGTCAAGTTTCAATGCATAATTCAAACGAAAACATCCCAAAAGGAAAAGGGAATTCCGTGGATAGATTTGTTTTGGATTTCCTACCTGGCAGCAGTTTCCCTGCAGCTTCCCGTCGAATATGCGCCAGTCGTCCAGATTTAGATTTCAGTAGCTCCCATTGATCCTTCTGCTCTCCAATATTTACCAGATTTGCTCTCCGTTTCTTTTCGTCAGCTACTCCACGCCTGTTATTTTAGGTCGTCCACGCTTTCTCTTCTCCATGTTCTCGCAGATTAGAAACTTCTGCGCAGGTGCGTTGGGCCTTGCGTGGCCTGGAAATCTGGGGAAGCCCTTGGGGAAGACATAGTTCCGTGTGACGTCACCAAATTTCAAAATGGCCCTTTGTTTACTTCACATTTTTTGCCCTTCACTGGCTTAAAATCGGAATTGTTCTCTGTATTCTGCTGTGCTAAAAATATGACCGTTTTATCAGGCTGTAGAATAGCATTCGTCCTACTGAATAAAAATATCGTGGTTACTTTAAAAATTCTTCACGCGGCTTGAGCAGGAAAATACTGAGTGGGAGTAAACCTTTAATTTACTTTAACTAAACAACCATGGTTCTAAGATGAGGACCGTCAACATCATTTGATTGTTAGAAACCCATTTTAACCCATTTTACCGGGGGCAGGCGAGGTTAAAAGTAATCTCCGTCTATGATTCTATGTAGTATACAGTAATTCATGTAGTTTGTGAAGTGGACACTGGTGATGTTTGGGAGCTGAGGATAGATGAGGAGGAAAAAGAATCACTCAGAGTGACTCGTTATAAAAAAAATGAACAAGAACTAGTTCATGTTGATCAGATGTGATGTTTGAACATGTCATTCTAAAACCATAGGTATTAACAGCTGCCATAACAACCTCTGTTCTTCTGGTTTCAGGCGTTCCACCAGATGCTGAAACTGCTTGCAGAGATTTTGTCCCACTCAGCCACAGGAGCATGAGTGAGGTTGAGTTCAGGGCTCTGCAAAGCCAGTCTTCCACACCACATTTGGCTCACTAGTGTTCTTTCACCCTGTTGCTGAATGTCTCTAGTGGAAATTACAAGGATCAAACAGTGAGCCATTTGTTTATTTGAGACAGATTAAGCTGAACTGGTGCACTGATGACTAGATGTGGGGCAGAAACATTGTAAGTCACGAGTTAGTCTCAAGTCTTGGCCATGAGGTCCCAAATTAAGACAAGCAGGTCTCAAGTGGAGACCAGCATCTCCAAAGTCAAGCCTCAAATTAAGCCAAGTCCTATAAGTCAAGACCAACAACTCCCAAGTGGAGAACAAGTCAAAGTCAAGACTAACAATTCCAGAGTCAAGACCAACAAGGCACAAGTCAAGGACAGCAAGTCCTGCATGTTTAGATCAACAATTCCTGAGTCAAGAACAAGTCACAAGTCAAGAACAACAAGCCCTATTAGTCAAGACGAACAATTCCCAAGTGGAGAACAACTTGTCAAAGTCAAGAACAAGTCCTACAAGTAAAGACCAACATTTCCCGAGTCAAGACCAGCAAGTCACAAGTCAAGACCAACAAGTCAAGAACAGTAAGTCCTACAAGTCAAGACCAACAAGTCACAAGTCAAGACCAACAAGAAAGAACAACTGGTCCTGTAAGTTAAGACCAACAGTTCCGGAGTCAAGACCAACAAGTCACAAGTCAAGAACAAGTCAAGAGTCAAGAACCACAAGTTGAGAACAAGAAATCACAAGTCATGTCCCAAATTGAGATCAACAAGTGAAGACCAATAAGTCCAATATCATAACTAGAAAAGCAAAGACTAACCATTCACAAGTCAATATCGTCAAGTCCCAAGGTAAAACTAGTCAAAGTCCTAAACTTTACGTTTAGAATCCTAAACACATCATTATGGGCCCGTCACCAACCTTAATGACGTTTTTCATTTAATTAGTAAGTTAAATGAGAAATATTCAAAGTCGAGTTCCAAGCCTTTTTGGTTTTGTTAAGCCCAAAGTCAACCATGACTAGAATTTAACCTGAGGCCAAGTCATGTGATGTCTGTACGTAGCTCTCTCAATAACTACTAGGATCATACTTTCACCTACTGATGGTTCTTGTTGGAGCTCTGACATACCTGTAAAACTGTAGAGGCCAACCAAATCAACCTGAAAACACTTGTGGTGGATAATTGCTCATTCTCTGATTGCACCAGTTGTTCACTGACTGTGCGAGGCCTCAGATAAACACCAATAAATTCAATCAACTGAACATTGGAATTGGGGCAGACAGCAGTTGTTTAATGAGGCTCTTTGCTGGATCCAGACTGCTGTGCCTTGGGGACAATCACTACCTTTTTTCCCTGCTCTCCTGCAAGAGACATGTATATATATATATATATATAATGCTCAGTCCGTAACAATAAGACGACATGTATTTCTTGTTTATGAGACAGGAACAAAAGCGAGGGAGAGAGGTGTGGAGATGGTGCAGGAACAAAGAGAGTATGAAAACAAAGATGAAAAAGGAAGCAGTACAAAATAAGGGAGAGAGAGAAAAGAGGAGCGAGGCAGAGGCCATGTGCTTAGAAACGTGTTTGTCCATGCTGACAGCATGTGACTGGAAGCAGAGCACAGCAGGGGAGAGAGTGTGTTTGTGAGAGATTTATATAGATGTTTGTGTGTTTCTCATTCTTTCTTTCTCTGCATGTGTGACTTTTACACAATCAGTCTGGTTATTGTGACCCCGTAGACTCAGCGCAGCATAGAATCAAACCATCAGGCTTATGTCCATCATATCGGTGAAGAGGATCGGCTCCGATCTTTCCGTTCGATCCTCGCAGACACCGTTGGTTTGGTAGGTTTCTCTCCCACAGGGAATTTTGGCGTCCCTGTGTGATTTGGCCTCCTGCTAACAAACCACCACTACCAAACACACACGAGGAAATATTATGTGCCACGTGTTTTCTGGTAAGGTGAAAAGGTGGCGTGTCAACAAAAGCAGATGATCCTCGACAAACGATGAGTCAGTGCAAAAAAAAAGGGCATGAAATTGGCAACTCTTAATGGAGACCCAATTTTTATATAATGAGTAAATAATTGATTGGATTAAAAAGAGAAACATCATCTAATATTTCTGTTTATTTGTTTATTTGCCGGTTGACAGGATTATGCAAACACTTCTTGACAGACTTTCATGTAAATTGAGTTATTGTTTAATTTAATTAAAAGACACTGCAGGGCCTCGACTCTACTGAGTGCCCTTCTAGTTTAGTTTAATTTAATTCATTCTGTCATTTAGTGGTTCATTGTAATCATTTGTTCGTTTATTTTTGGTGCTGCCACAACTCACAGTTCAAAGAAAACAAAATTCCTCCTGTTAAATTAAATGTTGCCATGATGTCATATTTTGTCTCTACATTTATATTTATTAAAATATATTAAAGAAAATTTTTACAAACACTGGCAAATCAATAAATTGGCTACTTTGGTCCAAACTAATGTATGGTTCAGACATTCATGAACCTCAGAGGATCTAAATTCTGGTGCAAACCTGTCTAAGAAGACCACCACCCAAGGGACTGAAGGAAAGAGGCCACGTTGGAGCTGGTCTCCTTATAGAGAAAGCAAACCGGTCCACGACAAAACAGAGACATAACAGTGAAGTTAAAGTTAAAGTAATGTACTTTAATGGTTCTACTCCTTGAATATGTGTATGTGGAAAACACAGGGACCTCTTCAAACACTGAACAGGATTAAAGGATGACGTGAAATTTGAAAATAAGTGCAAGTGTGCACAAGGCTATACAAAAATAAAATACTGCACTGTAAAATATTATACGTACTGTATGTGCAATGTGTTTGTTGTTTACACGATCATATGCAATAACATGCTTTTGATAAGATAATTTGAAAATACGTCTTTGTTGACGTCCTACGGAAAAAGAGTCCAGACTCGTCTGTAGTAGATATCCGCTGGAAAGTACCCGACCATGATTTCAGGGATTTTTTTCATCCAGTCCTCGACCACGGTGTGACACCCACACTCTCTCCCTCCATCGTGTTAGCACCAGTGTTATGCCGTTTCTTGAAACTCTCCAGCCAGCCGTTGGAAGCTTTGCAGTCAATCAAACCGAGGTCCTTGACGAACTTCGAGGCCTGTTCCTGTAACATTGATCTGCTGCACAGCACAAGTCGGTTTGTTGTGTTGCTCCCAGCAGAATTGGTTGAGTTCCTGGTTTCCTATCAGTCCGGCGTTTCTCTTCTTGCTGAATAGAGCTTCGTTTTCGTAGTCGTCCAAGTATTCTCTCCTTCTGCGCAGTCGTTATTACCAGTGATTGGTTGCCTGCATTGGATGGGTGGCCATCTTATAGAGGTGGTTAGACAGTATTTCTAGTTAGCATAACCGGACCAAGACTTGGCAATGGCTCCACACGAGGCTCTGGCTCCTGTTCTACTTTTGGAGAATCTAAGGACCACAAGTAACCCTGCATCATGGGAGCGTAGCGTTCTAGTTGGGTACAAAAGGCTCTGCAAGATATGTTGGTGTCTGAACATGTAAGTGAGGAGAAGGATTTTCTATTCTGATTATACAGGGAACCAGGTAAGAGAAAGAATATGTATTTACTGCGATCTACTGTGAATCCTAAATGCATAGTTTATAATGGCTGCTGTAATCAAACAGTTTGGTCATTTTCATCAGATACTTCTTTACAGCACACACAAGTCTGAATGAATGAACATAACCAACATTTTCTTTGTCCCCTTTGGTGAATTTGGTGTCATTAGAGAAAAGTTCCATTTCCACACTTCTTTATGAAATAGAATTTCAAAAACGCTGTGAGTAACTTGGCCTTGTCAGAGCAGCCAAATGAATCATTCCAGTGTCACTCTGCTCTGACAAAAAAAAATTCACAAAGAGAATAATCACATTAGTGGATGAAACTTCTTCTCACATCTTTTTGTCCCCTGCAGTGCTTGGTTCAGAACATCTGAGCTTGTTTTTTTTAGCAGCAGCGAGCTTTTAAAATGAAGAGATTCACTAAAAATCTGAATATTCAACATAGTTTTCTATATGTCCTCATTGGGACTGTTGACTAATTAATCATGTGCACGCTAAATAATCCAATGCTAAAATAAAGAACAGCAGCCGAGCACCTCTTTCTCCTCTCCTGCCTCTATAAATGTACTTGCAGCACATTACAGGCTCCAGAAATATCTGTCAGCCTGTTTCACCTGCAGCCCTCTGGCTGTGTGTGGGATCTGAGTGTGTGGCAGCGAGCAGAGGGATGTGAGTGTTTAATGCAGTGTGTGGGATGTGGATATGAACAACCCTACACCTCAACAACTCTCACCTCCTGGCAAATAGAAATGATGGAATTAAGAATCCTCGCTGCTGAAGCTGTTTCTGCAGAAAGCCTGGAAAATACGATATTGTCTCCAATCCTGTATTCAAAGACGAGAGAATGTGGTTTGATGTAAATATCCTGGCATATCGTAAGCATGGATTTGCATGTGGTTTGGTGCATAAAAAGGGAAGCTGGACCCTTGGAATTATCTGACATAAAGAAAACTAGACACCACTCGGAGACCTCAAACTTCCGTCAAGGCAGCTCAGTTTCCCTATTAAGTTATTGCACCTTAAAGCAATCATCCCATAATAGTCTGACCCTCATCTTGTGACTCCTGGACCATGAAAACCTGCCTCTAGAATCTGGAATCACATTGGTATTCTAGAAAAACTATATTTCACTAATGGTGGTTTTCTTCAGGGTGTAGATCAGGGACTTTAGAAGATAAGTTTGACACCTAACCGAATCAACACAGTTTCAGCTACAATTTAATCTCAGGCCCCGTTTACATGACATGGTTTTGCTGAAAAAGGAAGTTTTTCTTGCGTTTTAAAAAAGTTCTGCGTTCACATGACAAAGTTTTACACGATCCTCGTCCAAATGGATCCGCAAAAACGGGTCTGAAGTCTTCATTTCAAGCCCGGCTCATCGAACAGAATGTTATTCATAGGAAGGAATTTAATTTCATTATTTGGCGAGGTTACCAGGAAACACATGAACTTAACACTTTTGATTTGCCCTTTTTCTAAATGAAGGATTTGCTGAAGAGGAGTTCTTGTTAGACTATTTCTCATGGCCCATTTATATTTCCAAGCAAGTACTCTCGATTCTGGGAAATGTTTTCTAACAAAGCAGTAAATTATTACCAAGCAGTTTTTAAAGCAGAAGGTTTTCCAGAGCAAGGCTGATTGTATCGAGGGTCATGAATGTGGGGTTGATTTTTAGAAGAAGAAGAGCAGAGCAATACCAGGTGGAGAAAATATCAGACATATGCCACAATACAACAAACCAGTGTTGAGTTTGAATTTCAAAATGTTGTGTTTTAAATGAGATTGATATAAAGAATGGTTTAAATTGTAAGCTACATATATTAGCATGTATGCGACCTAGCTTACAAGCTAAAGTACGCTACATCTCGCTCCCAGGATGGCGAAAGCAAGAATATTTGATGAGGGTGTGCATCTATTCATAGCTAATGAACTCTACAAACTGTTGGTTTTTTTGTTTGACTGAACTGTTCCTTTAAGAGATCTAAGCAAACATCCAGGAAAGCAGTCGTTCTGGTCCATTTTTAAACATTTAAAATGCTACGAGTGCTTCATTTTTTACATGTAACAATTTAAAGAATGCACCTGTGTGAATGTGGTGAAAATAGGCTGATAGTAAAGTCCCTCACTTTTCTTTAACTTCCAAATTAGGCCTGAAACGAGCATAAAGTGCAGCTTGTACAGTTTATCTGCATTCCAAGCATGTGAAGTGATTACATTGAATTCCTATGGGGGTATTCCTCAAAAAGCCTCAGACGGCAGCCTGAGTGAAGGTCCGACGTTGACAGAAGGGATGGCTGTGTGCGCTCAGGCTCAGGACGCTGCCGTTACGAGCGAGGGATCCGTGTAATTGCTGTTACGTAACAGGAATAGCTTTGTTGCAGGTTCAGGATCGTTTCAGCAGAAAGCAGAAGGCTTAAAGCCTCAGAGCTGCTGGATTATTCTGCTTAATTTCATCAGGCTTATTTATATTCCCTTCTCCCTCTGTTATTTAAGTTCTCAGAAAGAGAAAACCTGGCATGACATCGCTTGACTGACTTTCGGAATCAGGTCAGGGTTGTGTTTTGGGAATTGGAACATGTTCTTATTTGTACATCATTCATATCGTGAGGACAGTCTGAATGCAATGAGCATTTTGCTGACTGAGTGGGAAAACGTTTTCTTTTGTAACACCTGAAGAAGACTTTTAGTTGTTTGGGTAATTATTAGGAGACGCTAAGCTAATATTTGTGTTACACCAGTCCACAAACCTTTGTGTACATGGCCCGTGGGAATGTCTTTTCTGGTTTGACAATATGATATTTATGCTCCAGCTTATAATTATATATAATTATATTTTAGTCAATTTCACAAGCTGCAGAATTAAAATCCTTGATAAGATACGAATGTATGTACTTTGCATAAATGCAAACCGGTCAAATCCTGATTGGATTAAATTTTGAGGCAGATACCGGGTACGGACATTAATTAATACATTAATCATTAATGTGGAGCTTCAGATGTGTCACTGGATAAATTCACAGGAAGTTCCTTAACTGTAATAAAACTAAGGGGGCTTTCATACCTACTACTTTTGGTCCAGAATTTTGGAGTTTCAGTTTCAGTTTGATCTGGACTAAAATTGTGGGTGTGAAACCTCCTCCGGACTAAGGTTAAAATAAAACAAACAAAAATAGGTGGTCTCGGTCTGGGTCAAACTGAACCATGGTTCAGTTCATTTACAGTGCGAAAGCACTTTTTTTTAATGTTTGGGACTTTCGGACCAATAACAGGAAGTTACAGCAGGCTACCATCGCCGATAAACAAATGAAGAAGAAAATCAAGTGTGTTAAGCGCTGAGAGAAAACAGAAGAGACATAACAGCCAATCTCTGATCACCTCGTTAGCTAGCTGTGTTAGCATGCACTGTTGTGACGCCACCAGAACAGATGGATGAGGAGCTCGAGGACAAGCTAAGCTTTGTGGATGGAGGAGCTAATAGCGGTTTGTTGAGTCGGAGAACGAGCTACCATCACGGCGAACAACGACTTAATAACACAAATATCTTATGAAAATCTGAACTTGTTGCCCTGAGCAACAGGGTTTTGTGCCACACTTTGAAAAGACGTTTTCAAAGAGCCGATGTCCTCAGCTAACACTGCCACAGTGATTTAGGGTCATCCTGTTCCATTCAGCTGACTGCTTTCATACAACACCGGTTTTGTTCGGCTTATACGTCACAACTTCCCTCCTACAGAGGTTTCTCACAGATTTAAAACACTCAATATTCTTGCACATGCTGCATAAACACCTGACCTCACAGACGGAAGACATTCAACCATTAAGGGGTGGCTGATCGGGCCCTTGTGACCCATCAATACATGACATTAAACCTTTGGGCCCTCTGCAGCTCTTCTTTGGTTGGAGACCAAACGATATGAAGAGAATTGTTGATTTGCTCCATGTGCAAACAATAAGTAGACGTAGAACGAACTAGTGTTTAATGGAAAAGGAGGTGATATTGATTTTGATGACAAACATGATACATAACAGTGTGACTCACATTTTCTGTGGATGTCATAATCTATGACATCATCAATAAAAGCATAAATCCCATTAGAAATCTTGTAAAAGGGGACTTTTAATAACTCCAGAACCGGTTTTAGATTTAGCAGATTTTTCTTCAGTAATCCATTGATTATTATCTTTTAACCATGTATGCATCAAAAAAGGAACTACTGATAACTAATTTTGCATAGTTTTGTGATAAATTGCACTGAAGTTAAAGGTCACAGCTCAACTCAGTGAATCCATGGCAACTTTATGCTTCCTATTTATATTCCCTAAAAGAGCATGATTATAGACAGAGAATTGTGTTGGTCTGTATATAGTTTAGTTATGATTTGATAGTTTTTATTATTAATCTATGTATTATTAATTTTATTATTAAGACTCATAGATCTTAATGTTCCGAGTGGAGATCTGGTATTTAGTAGTGAAACTGGCCGATTTTGTTGAACTGTATTTGATGAAATGAGTTTCCTGCTGCCTTTTTTACTGGTTATTATGACAAATTTAGCTGCTAAAGATAATAAAGTTTTAGAAGATGTTTGCACATTAAAATATTTAGTCTTTATCCCTTTTTAGACAGAGATTGCACAATAGTACAACAACAAAGACTCTTCCCTTCACTGCCTTTGTTTACAAATCAATGGCGACATAACGCCGCTCCAGTGGGTGATTTTGGATAGCATGTCAGTGTTACGCAAGCAAAAGAGGCGTGGTGTATAACGCAGCAGAGTCAGCGTC
Source organism: Chaunax sp. Z400 (assembly GCA_037577475.1). Lineage (NCBI taxonomy): Eukaryota > Metazoa > Chordata > Actinopteri > Lophiiformes > Chaunacidae > Chaunax > Chaunax sp. Z400. The sequence goes on from CM075197.1 coordinate 26,452,068, forward strand.
TAATGCAATGTTTCACATACACGTCAAGCTTCGTAAACAACAAAATAATTATCAATCATTTTTTTCCCCTCCCAGTTACATGGTGGCTGATTTCGTCCTCTGCTCAGAGCTTTAGAGGCTCCCGATCATCGCTTTGGAGATATTTTCTGTAGATTTTCTTCTTCTATGAAAATATGCTCTACGTTAAAGACGTATTCGGATACGGAGCCTACCGTACGCCCTCTGCATTCATTCTGTACATAATCGGGCACGTTTTCGGAGAGCTTATGGATATGGACAAGACGGACAAGATGGAGCAATACCACCGGAAATGGTTGGGGGCAGTTTAGCTACAATTCAAGCAAGGTGCGACAAATGTGTACGGACACAACGAAGAAGAAAAAAGTGAAGTGAAAAAAACCTCCATCCTCAAGTCTCGATGTACCTGATGACCTCACAGACCACCGTAGAGTACATCGTTACCTCCACTTTTGCCGCTTTGCATTTCGTAGGTACATCATCACAACCTCCTCCCACCGTCGCCATATACAAACTGCCCTCCTGGCGCTGACGAACAGACCGTTTACGGACGCATGTATCCGTTTACGTACGTAGAGGGAGCATAAATGGGCCTTCTGCTGCTAACAGCTACTAGCTGATTTTTAGATGTCACATTTGTGGGTCATTCACATAACACATTGTCAAAACGTCACACCCCCCGTCTTGCTCTAGCGCTCATTTTTTTACAGACATCAATTTGGTGCCATTACTTCCTCGACTGCCAGCTCAGAGGTGGAACAACAATTATGCCTTTATACAGAACGGTGACACACAAAAGTGTCTTATGAAAGGGCCTAATATCCACATGGAGACCTCAGGTTTTAAAAGGAGTACATGAACCACGTCTGACGGGGTTGAATCGGGAAGAGGAACATTTTTATTCAGCAGGGTTTAAAACTCAATGTAAAAAGTCTTGTTTTGATAGCACAAAAAACAAGACTGTTAGCCTGATTTAGTGTGACATTTCCATCGGCATGAGGAAGGTTTCAGATGAAGACATTTGGCGCGCTCACACAATCAGCTGCTTTCATAAGACCTTTGTTATTCATTTCTTCCTATAATTAACTTTTCTTCAGCTTGTCATTCTTGTCTTCTCTGTTTGGGTGGAGCCTTTGCTGTCACAAACTAACCGATTATTTAAACAAACAGTGTGCAGAATATGGAGAGGAATTTAAACTGTGACTCAGCCACTACTATGCTGGAAAGCATGAGTTTCCATGTGCTTGGACCATAAGATAGAATTACAGTCTGACAACACCCATTGGCTGAAACTAGGTCAAGTTGAGATTCACGTCACTCTTCGCTGTGGCTCTACACTACATTGCTTCCTCACCGCTCAGAGTTACAGTTTAAAACAGCAGCTATTTTTATGATGATTGTAACAAAGATATAAACATGACATCAGACAGACAACCACTCATGTTGAAACGTATCTTTTTTGTTATGGAGAGTTTATGCTCCATTCTGAATCTGTGTCACTGGCACACAATGAAGCCGCTTTATTCATTTATTCTTCCCTTTGAGTTCTTGTTTATACTATATTTATAGATTTTCTGGGTACAACTAGTCGTAAATATTTCCTCATGTTATATTAACCCCAGCTAACTGAGCTGGGCAGAGGTTGTGATCAGACATGTTTGTTTGTCTATTCTGTCTGATTTTGTACAATATATCTCAAAAAAGTATTTAGGATTTCAATGAAATTTTGTGGAGGGATGAGCCTTGGGTCAAAGAATTGATATGATTTTGAGGCAGATTTGAGTCCAATAATATTAACTGAGGGTGATTTCACTCCTACCTCATTTGATCCGGACTTTTTCAGTTTTATGGTTTTTTATGTCAAAGTTGGCAAGTTGTGCCTCCGTCAAGGAGGTTATGTGATTGGTTCGGTTTGTTAGTCTGTTTGTTTGTTTGTTAGCAGCATTACTCAAAAATCATTGGACGGATTTGCAAAGATGGACCCCGATTAAATTTAGGTGATGATCCGATGGGACTGTTACCCCTGGAATAAGGGCCTTTGTCCACCAAAGTGTTTTTTCCCAGGTGCTCTTCTGAAAACGCCCAGCTAGGAGCGCGTTTTGGAGGCACAGCATTTATCAGCTGAGGCGCTTTGGTTGCTATGATACGGAATATCTGCGGAAGAAATTTGTGTTGCAAGTACCCAATTTTGCAGATAGTTTGTTTTATCAACAAATACTGAATGTAAAAATGGCAGCGCAAGGTAGAGGACTTGCTATGGCCCTGGCTCTGGATGAAGGGAAGGCTGGAGGAAGTTGGGAGAGAGGACGGACCTGCAGGTCTATGTGGGTCCCGCCCCTCCTCCGCTGTGATTGGACGGCTGGGCAAAAAGTGACAGTGACGAGCGCAGCGTTTCGCCCAAAGTTGAACATTTTTCAATTCTCAGCGACCGCAAAAAAATGCTAAATGTGCAGAAAAGACGCTCAGCCCTCGTCATGCGACTGGCGTTTGTAGCGTAGTGTAAATACACGGCGCTCCCATTGGAAATAATTAAACAAATACGCTGACCTCAGGAAAAAATGCTTTGGTGGACACAGGCCCTAACAATTATGTCAAGGATTGTTGGGCCTTGGCGGAGGTTTGCGCTCTCTGAGCGCTCTTGTTTACAGAGTTCTTGTTCAAACTTGAGGCGACGTTCATCCAGTCAGGAACTCGTTTTTCTGATTACCTCGACACAACATGAATCCATGGTAACATTTAGACTGAAAGTAGAATGGCACTCTGAAGAGCTAACGTCTATGGTTGTATTTTCTTTTCAAATGAACTGACTGTGAAGCTGCGTTATGCAAAGAGACACAAGTGAAGTTGGTGAGCCATCATGGAAATATGCATCAAGCCTTGCAGCTGTGTTCTATTCAAAAGCACTCGTTTGAGTGAAGATAATTCAGTGAATGACAGAAGAAGGAGGGAGGAAAATCTAACTGGTAGAACAGTGAGTGTTTCACCTGTACCATGTGACTGCACTGTGGCCAGGATAAACAAAGCTCGACTTATCGATGCCTGATCCTCCACAAACTTATGTGGAAATCACTTCTGTAGTTTTAGCATAATTAGGACAATTTTAAAAACGCCCTATCGAGCAATAATAAAGCAATGATAATAATAATATAATAATAAAGGAAAGGAAAATGGAAAAAAAAATTCCTGCATCTGTTGCTTTATCTGAATGATCCAACAGAAACGGGTGAAAACATTTACATTAAACATTTAAGTCTCTGTCTTTTGCTGGTTTTCTCCATTTTGCTTGAGTCTTGCAGGGGCTGATTGGAGGGTCGTTAGCTGCATGAGCTGCACCTGGACCTGGTGCGCCTGGCCCATAAAGATCCCCAACGTTGGGCAGATGAGCTCTTACTAGGGGGGTGATGGTCACAGCTGTGGTTGCTTTTTGTTTGTCCTCTTGGTTGATTTATCTTTTTTTGTGTATGTAACGTTACCTAATCGCCAACTTGTGTTGTCTCCCATTTTTGTTGCATTTGCTGAAGCCAGGCTGTGAGAATGAGCTTGGAAACAGATCATTTTAATATTCTGTCATACCCAAAAACAAGCTGAGAAAACCATAGTTCAATCAGTTTTCATGGGCAGTATAACAGCATCTGATTTAAGAGTGTTTTCAGACAAAATTTTCCACAGTGATAATTTTGGAACATTTTTTTGGGGGGGAGGGGGTCGGAAAAATTGCTGATCCGCATAAAAGTTGATGCAGAATAACAGAAGCGCTGCAGTTTATCGAGCCCGTCCAGATTTGAAATGTTGGAATACTTCCTTTAGATACCTTGGGGCGCTGCAGTTTCATGAAGATTACATTAAAGCATATAAAAAATGAAAGTAATTACTTATAGAGCACAACCAGAATTAATGGCAGACAGTTCATATGATTGATGTGTCTTATGATTGATGTGTCTTATGATTGATGTGTCTTAAGGGAAAACAAGTGAAGGCTAATCAGTCAGTTTGACGTTTGAAACACGCCATTAAATCTCAAAATCTGCATGAATTATACACAAACTTGTTTCATTTTATTTTAAAAAGGCACCTATAGCCAAATCTGAAACATTTGACTCCTGATTTGTTTTTTTGTTTTTGGTAAAACCTGCTGAATGAATGCAAACTTCAGTATCAAGCCCCAGGGCAAAAATAAAACCATAGGCCCCTTGTGACTTTTCTCCATCAGAAAAAAAATTAAATAAAAACTTGTGATGGTTATTTAATAAAGGTTCTAGGGTTCATTTCTATTTCTCCTCTTTATATCTGATGAAAATACTGGATTAATCGTCTGACACGACTTTCTTTTTCATGCAAAAGCCTCATTGTTAACTTAAGTGTTATTTTTGTGCTTTTGACCTGTCACACTTCAGTTTTTATATCACATTTTAATTGCCACTTTTATTGTCAATGTAAATATACAAGGAAATTAAGATTGGTTACTCTCTCAAAATAAAAGCAAAAATGTGAACGAGGTAAAAACAGAAATAAGATAAAACTAACAAATAACACTAAGCATAGACAAGGATGAGGTGTGTACCCTAAATCAATAAATATATCGCAGCAGCAGGTTTGTGATTCTAATAGTGGATGATAAATCTGAGTAGCACAAAGAAACAGTCCATATTGCTCAGGTTAAGTTTCTACCAGCACAGTTCTTTCTGTCCACTTTGCTGTTTTCACCATCCGGTCTATGTCTTTGAATACATAACCCATAATCTATTTAGTCTTTCTTTATTTTGTATTTTATATTTTTGCACTTATGGTGGGTAAGGGATACAAAAAAGACTGATCTTTATTCATCTGCTCAGAACTTTGTAAATTAAAATGTCCTATTTGTATATTTATTTGAGTGCATATATATAACCCTAACCCTAACACAGAATATAACCTACATACATAATAAAATAAGTTTATACAAGTACAATAAACTGGTTATAATGCTATTGATTATAGGCAATGAAAGAAATGTTCCAATAGATGCATCTTAATCAGTTTAATCAAATTACAATTAAATTGTTTCTAAGAAGGGTGCTTCGATGTTATTGTGATACAAATGCAATATAGTGCAATTATATTAACTAAGAGAATGAATGGAAAAGTATGAACTGCTTGAAGTTGTGCACCACCCTGTAAGTAGAATAGCACTGGACTAATTTTGCTATGTAACAAAATCAATGATTATAAAACCTTTCAATATTTTGTTAGAAATCCAAAGAAAACGTACTTATAATGGTTATTACATGACGAGGATAAATATTCTATCTTGTCTTGAATGTATTTGTTCACTTCGGAAACTGAGAGACTTAAGCGTCATATTTCCGATAGTACATTAAGGCACCATGTTCCAAGAGGCCGCTCAGTGCTTTTTCCGATTGGAAAGGAACGCGCCGCGAGAATCGTTCCCGCCCTCCCGGCGCTTTGACGTCACCGGCGTCCGTCTCCTCACATGGATAGAGGAGCGTAGAGGCTCCGTCAGGGCTCCGCTCCCCCCGCCCTCCTCTTTACAGCTATTTGCCTGCCAGCCCCGACGACAGACAGACAGCCAGACGCTCACCGTCCTCTGCTACGCTGAGTCCCGTCTTCTGCCTCTGAGTCCGGTCGTCGTTTTTTTCCACGTCTGTGAGGATTTCCACGGGCCGGCTAGCGAGTTCGGAGTCGTCTCCTTTTAGGGGGGAAAGTCAGTGTTTGCTTTGCGAGCTTTGTTTTCCAGTTGCCCTTCACGACCCATGGAGAATATGGCCAGACCTCTTCCTATAAACCCAACTTTCCTGCCGCCGACTCACGGCGTACTCAAATCCCTGCTGGAAAATCCGCTGAAGCTGCCATTCCATCACGATGAAGGTAAACTTACCGCTCACGTACACCGATTCGCCGCCTCTCCGTGGTGGCTGCTCTGTGGACATCCACGGTTTTGACAGGTGAAGTCTATCGCAGTCGATACCACAAATACACTGAGAGCGACGTGTCTTAGTATTTTACGATCTTTGTCGAAAAAGAAACATTGTAATCTTATTAGTTGGGGAAGCTGTAAAGATTTAAGAAACACCAAGATGATTGTCTCGGCTGAATTTTAGTCGACTGACACTTTGATGCGACATTCAGTTCGAGCTAACAAGCTAGTTTAGCTCATACTTACGATCTAACGCAGTTTATACAGAGGAGTTAGCTTTGTGTTATTATTGTGGCTGCTGTTTTTAGCATGAAGGCGCGTTTATACCCTGTAAACCTCTTGTCTTCATTGAGATATTAGTGATACCACATGTAGTCGATAGAGGGCGTCTTTTCTGCCCTGTCAAACTGTTATGGATGCTTGTTGTTGACCCTCTGTTTGTATGGCTTGTCATTACATTATCAGGAGGCCTGCTCATTAATCTTAAAGGGTCGTTTTACTCTGTTGAATCAGTAGAGCTCCCAGCATGAAAAATGATGCTTCCTTGCTTTGATATGGGAGAAGATATTGCAGCTAAGATATTGCAGATATGCAGCTGTTAGACTGTACAATCAGCACTGCTCCCAGTAGACCAAACAATTTGTAGTTTGTAGTGAGACACTTTGTAATAGTATTGTGAAATATTTTTGAGACACTTTACCCCCCTCCTTTATTGTATTGTATTTTTAAAAATATTATTTCCCCTCCTCCTGCTGTGTTTTTTGTACACTGTGCTGCTGCAATAATGTAAATTTCCCAACTGTGGGACTAATAAAGGGATATCTTATCTTATCTTATCCTCTAGAGATTGATCATTGTTAATAAATTGAATAAAGTGCCTCCTTAAGGTGAAGCCTCAGGCTTACTTCTATTTATACCCTTGACCCCATGATCTTCCTCAGCTGTAAGACAATGAAATGACTGTGTGTGAATATTGACAGGATTTGGGAAAGACAAGGATAAAGGCAAAAAGCTGGAGGATGAGAGCAGCGCTGCCAACCACCCACAGTCTGCCTTCCTGGGCCCGACCCTCTGGGACAAGACACTTCCCTATGATGCGGACAACTTTCAGCTGGAGTACATGGACCTGGAGGAGTTCCTGTCGGAAAACGGCATCCCTGCCAACACAGCCCAGAGCGACCAGAACCCGCAGGCGGTGCAGCCGCCACAGCAGCCGCCTCCACCCACCCCACCTACCCCGACAACGCCCTCTGTGGTGGACCTCAGCAGCCATGCTACCACCTCGGCTCACACGTGCATGGCTCCTCAGAACTGCCTCCGCAGCCCCAGCACAGCAGGTAGGAGAACACACCTGCAGGCTGGCACACATGGGTTCACAGCTTTGTTCACACCTCATCTGTGTCAGGGGAGTCCAGAGAAGGTTGTTTGTTCACCTGCTGCACACACACTTCACTTCACACACTTCACTTCACACACTTCGTCAGAGCGAGTAACCAGAGATTCTAATTCAAAATATGTTATTGTGTTTTTGTGTGGGTCTTCTCTGTTACAGTTAGAAACACAATTACACTCCTCAGCCCTGACTAGACCTGGACCTCAGAGTCCAGAGTAAGGCCCAAACAGACCACGGGTGTTGCACAGTCTCTGGCTTCAGGCTCTCTGCACTGACTTTTTAAAAGTGTGGTCCATTTGCTCAACATCACTTCTCTGCAACATACAACACAAACAGTTTGACTCACAGCTGCTGTTGTTTACATGGTTTCACATATAAAACAGAGGCTGATGGTGCTGCATGGGTTCATGTGTTCAACCAATCAGCACACTTCCATATCACTCAAGGTTCCTCTTGTTCTGAGGGGAGTGCTAACTCTGAAGGAGGGGCTAAAGAAATACCTCAAACGGTGTTCTGAGAACGGAGATGGTTCCTAAAGTAGAAAAGTTATTTAATTCTGCAGGACATCGTTAGTCCTGAGATTAATTCCTGAAATTAAAATCTTATCGGGGCCCCTCAGATCTACACCTGCATCACTACAGGTGTGTGTTACTCCGGCGTGGAATCTCATTGGCTGACGTTAACCTGAGTTTGTGAAGCTGCTGCCAGACGCTGTTTGGGGTTTTTGAACTCACCAGTCATTTGAATCATTTAAAGGGCCGACGCTCACTATAAACGAACTCTGCTAACTTTCTGCAGGCCAAACCCGACCTGGAGACGCTCGGTGTGAAATGCTAAACTAACACAAAGAGGCTCCTGGAAGGAGATGTGACCATGTGTGACAGACGGAGGGCGACGATGTGTCAATGTGTGTTTTTACCTGTAAACGCTGCAGAGGTCAGGTCCCCGTGAACAGCAGTGTGTGCTGTTGTGCATTAATGAGTCACTTATTTAAACCGCGCAACCTTGAAAGCGGTTGAATTCAGATTCACCTGGTGTGTTGTTGTGTATCGATCCAGCTGGAGGATATAGGAGCTGCCGGCTTTTAAAGGAGAACCAGCTACTGTCAGGTTAATTTTTTTTTAAAAAGACCAGTTCTGTTTGTTTGTTTGTTTGTTTTTTGGTGGAATCATCCCCCCTGAAGGAGCCTCCAAACACAGATCGTCACATAGCAGCAGTTATGTTGGGTTATTGGTGCCAAAATGTGGACGAGACAACACGAAAGCTTCCTGTCAGCGTGTTCTGTCTCAGATTAGGAAGGAAAAAACCTTCACACCTCCACTGTAATGTGCTAAATGCATCAGGGGCATTTTCAAAACAAAACAACTTAGCCTTTAATGCCACACATTATGCTATTATTACACATGCAGTCGACCTTAAAATGATCTTTTTTCTGTAAAAAAAATATCAAAGTAATGCCAGGAAACAGTGTCTGTTCATTAAAAACAGTACAATTACTCCAAAAAATATCAAAATCCTGACAAATACACCGTCGCTGAACCATTTTGATTATGTGCTACGTGTTCTCGTGAGATTTCATGAAGCTCGTACAGCGGATCAGCTGACTTAGAACGAGATTCCTCACGTTCTTGTGACCTTTCAGCCGCGGCACAAAGAGCAGGAAAGCCGAGGACTGTTAAAGCTGATAAGATGGTGCTGAAAGATGAGGACCATCGAAGGATCGATGGAGCAAGAATACAAGAAGAAACAATGATTTCCCCCTCAGGGAGCCTCTGAAGGCTCCATTTTCACCTCACATTTTCAAAAAGCTCCACACCGAACCCTCACACTCTTCCTCGAAACGCCTGAAGGGTATCCATATTTAGAAATGAAACTAGTTGGAGGTGATTTGGCTTAAAATCTATACCCTAAAATTTGTCTGCTGCCCAAAAGAGTCTGCTAATCAAAAAAACATAAAATTAAAATATTTAATTTATGAAGTTAGCAGTTTCAGCTGCGTAGTACTCGACTCGCCTTGGTATCAGGTGCTTTTCTGCTAGTTGTGCTCCTTTACGGGATAGTACCTCCTGAGGGGAGATGGTCGTGGCACGGAACTGCCGTGGCGTAGTCTTCAACGCGACACACCCTGTGCTCATCTCATCAGGAAGACGGGAACGTCTGCACCTCCTCGATGTAGCAGCTGCAATAAAAAAAAAATTGTGTTCGCTAAAGTAGCTTGGCTGTTTGAGTGTGGCGGCCATTGACTTGTGCTGTGCAGGATACTCCATGTGTGCCGGGCATTGGCCAATCAGTGGTCTGTAACGGTTCACGTGACCTTTTTAGTACCTGCTCAGCTCACTTGGAACCGCAACAGAGGAGGTACTAAAAAAAGTAGAACCAGGTACTTTTTACCCAATGGAAATGCAAAAAAACGTAGAGTTGAGTCGAGCCGGTACTTCACAGTGGAAATGGGGCTTTGGTTGGTTTGTCGGCAGGATTACGCAAAAACTGCTGAAAGCTTTTCCACAAATTTTGGTGGACGGATTGGGGGCATGGATGAGTTAAAGTTTGGTGCAGATCCAGATCGGGTGTGTGTCGATATTTAACCTTCGGGTTGAAAAACTACTGAACAGATTTCACCTAAACTTAATGGAATGGTGGGACACGGGCCAGGCTAAACAGACGTGTAGGATTGTTCAGCCTAAGTGGAGGTCTGCGCTCTAAAGGGCTCACTCTGTTCCTGGATGTAGAAATGTATGCAGACTGAGTGGAGTTAATGTACTTTTGGCCTTTAGTTTAATCCTGATATAAGGACCAGGACCAGGGTCGTCCAGAGCTGAAACATCTCTTTTCTTAATCGATTGAATAGGTTTTTATAAAAGTAGTTCCACAAATTGATGATTAGACAAATTTTTCAGGATTTTAGGTGACACCGCAGAGCTTTTTAGATTTGCTGAAAATGATTATTTAAGGCATTTTCCTGTAAAAAATCGACATGTTTCCGCCGTGCATCACCTTAATAATACCAGAAAGGTGTGCAGACGGAGCTAATGGTTGTAGCTCTGACAGCAGTGGGATCAGATGCTTGTGTACGGTACGCTTTATTCCAGCCTCGGTGTTTGTGTACAGAGGCTTGTTTGGGTTCGTCTCTACGTACATCTTCACATTCTCTTTCACGTGAATGAGGCTGGGGTTTCCTGCAGCATGCCGGGCCATGTGACGGACACATGCAGGCACCGTGTGCAGCACACAGCAGCTTGTCACGGCATCAACCGACCTCCCTCTCATCCCCCCTCCCTCCCTCCTCCCTCTCACTTTCACCCTCCCCTTCCCGTCCAGTCTTCGTTTCCCTCCCAGGCCAGGCTCGGCTCCCCGCGCTCGGAGCCAAAGGCACAGGCTGTACTCTGCAGAAATCACATGGACTCTGGTGTGCTTTTGTCACGTGTTGTGGTGCAGTTTTCCTCCAGCTGGCCGAGACTTGTCTATCCAGACACGGCACCACCCAAAACAACAACAACAACCACAACCCCTGTGTGGCTGCACTCAATTCAGCAGGCGGCTGATAACAATGTTATCGTGAGCACAGAACAAATTAGTGTTTTCTCAGCGCCTGCAGATGACGAGGGACTCTGTGAGGGCTGGTTGCAGGAGGAGATGGACCCCTGTGTGCTGTTGGCAGGGTCCAAAGGGGAAGTCAGATGTAGGAGGGGTCAAAGGATGTGCTGCACATTCCAGCGTATTAGTCAAGGACTTAAACGTCTGATATTTATCAACCTGCAGGAATAATTCAGTGAGTCAGAGGCTGTTGAAGCAGCAGTCAGTCCAAGCGTATCAGAGCATTAATCAGACCTGCACCCTGAAAAGTAGGGTGTCATATATGATATTAAATGAAGAGTCTTTGAGTTTGAAGACGTTGTAATGTCAGTAAACAATGTCCGTTCATTAAAAACAGTCTTACTACTGTAAAAAAAAAGAAGAACATCTTATAATGTGTCACATGTTCTCATCAGATTTCATAAAGCTCATATACAGGATCAGCTGACTACGGCCACGTTTACACAACGGTTTCTGCTTTTGTTGATCCTGCTGAAAAACAAATCAGCCAACCAACAATTTAAAGTACAATTAAACAGGCAGCTTTATTTCTTAAATGTAGGGGAAGGAAAACATCAAGTGTGAGGTGGCAGATAAAAGGAATTCCATGGAATAGGATGTAAATAAATAAGGAGAGGTAAACAAACGAGGAGAGGAAAAGAAATCACAAACGGTAACAATAGATAAATACATGGAAAGAATAGGACTGTAGTGTCACCATCGTAACAGTCGGGGCTCCACAGGCCAGGCGGAGGTCAGGCAGGTTGATTTGTTTTTAATAGCTGTTGGACAATGGACCTCTGTGGCTCCGAGGAAGAGGATATCTCCTGTTTACAATACATTCTGTTCTTTTCAATGAATATATATCCAATAAGTATATCCGATAAAAAGTAAACGAGCCTCTGCAGAAAGAAGAACCAGCTGCAGCTGTCTTGTTAAGTTATTTAAAACCCAATTAGAGGGAAAAATGTTTTGCCCTTTAGCCCCAGAGGTTCAGTCTTTGAGATCAGAGTTTAGCACCTCTGCCCACAGATACGACCAACAGCTCGGCTTATCAGCCACATGATAACGAAGCTGCAGCCTGTAAATGAGTAAATAGTGTTCTGTCGAATGAAAAACGGGTTCCATGGGTTCTCCGTTTGTTCCAGTTCTCTCTCAGGTCTATGTGGGCCAGATCAGGTCCACCTTTACTTCCCTGTGTTGTGAATTTCTCTCTCTCTCTCTGAATGAGGTCAATGAACGAGTCGTACATGCCGTAACCCCCGCTAACGAGGAGATCAGAATCCCCCGTAAAGGTGATTAGGGCGAGGCCCGGCTGGTGGTTTGTATGTTTGAACGCAGCCCTGACAGATTGTTGAAGACGGTGTCTAGTTTTAGTCAGTAAGCAGCTTTCTGTTATGAACGCTGGGAGGTTTTGTTGGGGGATGATTAACTCTGTCATGTGATCCTCGGAGCTAATGGCAGAAAAATGTTTCATACGATTAGTTTATTAGCCGATTTAAATAATTACCACTAGAAATTCTCAAATGTGAAGATTTGCAGCTTTTCTCCAAACTTTCAAACCAATATTCAGCATTTTTATGATTATCGTGTTGCTGTCATCTTTTTTTGTCTAATTACAGATAAAGTAAATACATTTTTAATCATTTTTCACAGCAATAGATTTCTTAGACTTCTTGTTGGTCTGAATCTGCAAAAAAACAAAAACAAATAAAAAACATCTGAGCAACATTTCATGGAGTGAATGGTTCATGGTGGGTTTTGCAGGAATCGTAAGTATTATGATCTGTGTACAACAACAACAAAAAAGCTTGAAAAGCTTGAGAAAATGAACAAAAACACCCTGAATGAAAATAGAACTATTAGATTTTTGGAAAATTTTCAGCACAGAGTGTTTCACAATGCAAAGACGGAAAGAGATGACAACAAACAAAATGTTAAAGATGAAAAAAGAGAACCTGAAGGCCACCCAGTAGAGCTGATTCCTCTATCTATCTAATCTGACACGTCTCTGGATCTGAACTCAAACGTAATGGGTTCTAACCTGGTCTGTGCTCGAACCTCCGCAAAGTTTCATAGAGAACAATTCAGAAATTTTTGTGAATTTAGAGAAAATGTCTATTAAAAAAAAGCAAAAATGTAACTTAGTTAAAGAAAATGATAATGATTAATAATAATAATAATAAATTAATATATATCAGAAATAATTCCAACCAGCCCTGCATGTCTGCAGCGAACATCAACATGAAGTCAGCGTTATGACATCATAATTATGACTTTTTTCAAACCAGCACCTTGTTGTTTCTGATCACCAGCGTGATGTTTTGTTGTCTGTGTGATGAAGAAGCCATCGTCTTCCTCTGCAGCACAGACTGAACACTGATTCGTGACTGCGTTCCTGCTGACTGAAGGTCAGCGGCATCGACCAGCTGTCACCGCAGGCTGACGAGCACAGATATGTAGGTCATGATGTACGAGCTGCCCGCTGCTCGCCGAGCTTTTTGTCATCAAGGCCAGGTGTGACAAAACGAATGAAAGCTAATGTAAGGAAAGGGGGAGTATCTGGTCCACTGAGGTGGGCTGAAGAACTGGATCACCAGATCAGACACATGTGGGGACAGACAGCTGATGGGCTCCTCTGTTCAGAGACCTGTGGTTTTTTTGAAGCTGGTGCGACGCCTCCACCTGCTGGTCAGATGAGGCTACTGCTCCTGGTTGGTGCGGAGGCAACATTAAACCAGGTGTTTTTTTAAGTTACAGCTGGGCTGGTGGATGTTGATCATATCAATTATGATTTATTATGATGTTAAAAAAAAGGGCCTCATTGAAGAAAGCAAAGAACAGAATCTGGATCCGTATCCTGGTCCGTCCTAAAAATGTAATCAACTCTGCTTTTGGTCCAAGATCCCCCCCCCCTTCCACAAGGTCATCGCTAAAATCCATCCAACAGCTGTTTGAGATATCGAGCGGACAAATAAACAATCGTGGGTGATTACATAACCTCCAAACTGTGGTTGGAGCTGCTAATAACGTCCTCTGAGTCAAAGCCAAAATAAAACCTCACTATCTATTGGGCAAAAAAACCCAAAACAGTCAAACCAGCGCCCCGTTATGAACCTCAGCCTGGACCAGTCCCAGCAGTAACGGCAGAATGATGGTGGATTTTAAAATGCTGGTATGTTAATTATAGTTCATAGCAGGAAGAGCTTTTTTTTTATCAGTTGATGTAACCCTCATGAAAAAATCAGTCTGAAATGAACAATCCTCGTCAAAAAATAAAAAGAATCAAATCTTCATTATTGTTCCCTGAAAGTCCACAGCTGCCATCGAAGCGTTCAGTTGGTTAAGCATCCCGCTGGTCAGCTGATCACGCAAACGAACCCGCCTGGTGACCCACTTCCTTTGACATCTGCAGCGTTACGTTACTTCTTAACTGATCAGTGTTTGAAAACACAAACATGTGAGCTCAGAGGAAAGAAAGGAGGCATTCAGCTCCTGTCAGGGTCCTCCTTCGTCTTCACACAAAAGACCTGCTCATCACTCTTGAATTGAATGTTGTTGCATAACCAGTTACCCAGAATGCAAGAGCCACCTTGTCCTTTTTAATGGAGCCATTTCTGCCAGTCGAGGTAGTTTGGTTCCCTGCTGACTCCCCCCCCCGCCCCCCAAACAGGTTTTCAGTGCCCTATTTTCCAAACACAGGCTGACCCTGTGTGTCTGCTAGCAGCTAATGCATACTTTTCTTCTTTATTGTCCTGCAGCTCTGCCCTCAGCCCGGGACACCCCCAGCCCCATCGACCCAGAGACCATCCAGGTGCCCCTGACCTACGAGCCCGACCCGGCAGACCTGGCTCTGTCCAGCGTACCCGGCCAGGAAATGTTCGATCCAAGGAAACACAAATTCTCCGCCGAGGAGCTGAAGCCGCAGCCCATGATCAAGAAAGCCCGCAAGGTCTTCATTCCCGACGACATGAAGGTGAGTCCCTGTCGCTGAGACGTTAGGTGTAAGTAGGCGAGGGTGAGGAAAGTTCCCCTGAGGGTGAGGAAGACAACGAGCAGCAGTCTCAAACATCAGGAGCTTCCAACGATGAAATGTAAAAAAAAAAAAACGCTGTCCTGTCCTGATCAATGACTCGACTCTCCTCTGCTCTGGTCTGGTGTTCCTACTGAGGCGTGGCTTATCCACGCTTCACACACAGACACACAGAGGGAAGTAGAGGAGACAGGTTGAGTGACAGTAACCTGAGTTGAGGGCGAAGTCGGTACGTTACATGTAATAAAATCTTACTTAACGCGTTTTATTTGGTCCAGTACCGTGCTGGTATTCCACCAGGGTCATATTTTAGTCCAGTTATTGGTTTTAATCCAGTTGACTGGAGTATGCAGAGTAAAACCAGTTTCTCCGACTGCTCCCTGCTTCTTTGTTTAAAACTAATTTTTTACAAGTGAGATTACATTTTTATTACAGTACCGAAAAAGGTACCTTTGGGGGGAAAGTGACCAGTGTCCATCCCTAGTTATGAAGTTCAGGTCGATTAGGGAAAACAGGTTATTAGTTTGCATAATGACGCCGCCCCAGGGTGACTTTAGATTCACAGCAGCATCGTTATTTACTGTAAGCTGGCAGCTGATCTCATCCTCTGCTGAGCTCCCACACCTCCTTTTCTTCTTCTTTGATTTAGCTGCTAACTGCTAATAGCCGCTTTTAAAATCTTCTAGTTGTGGGACAGTGAGGAGCGATGAAGGTGTAGCAGTCCCGCCTTGAACTGACGGTGTAAAAGCAGCTTTTGAAACCTTTTGCGATGCACTAACCCGTCTGCTCTGCTCCCCAGGACGATCGGTACTGGGCCCGGCGCAGAAAGAACAACGTGGCAGCCAAGAGGTCACGGGACGCCCGGCGGCTGAAGGAGAACCAGATCGCCATCCGGGCTGGCTTCCTGGAGAAGGAGAACGCCGCCCTCCGTATGGAGGTGGCGGACATCAGGAAGGAGCTGGGCCGCTGCAAGAACATTCTGGCGAAATACAAGGCCCGACACGGGCCGCTGTGAGCCCCCCCTGAAAACACACCCTCACCCCTCATCCCTCACCCGCCGTCCCTCGACTTTGAAGGACAATATCTCTCTTTTTGGTGGCACTGCCCCCGTCCTCCTCCTCCTGCCTCCTCCTCCTTCCACAAACCTCCCCCCCTCACCTCCCCCAACACACACCTATATGATTCTGGTATTATTACTGTCAATTTGACTTCTATCAGTTTTGAGTTGTCTGCTCCTTTTATTTTCTGCCATTTGACTAAATATATATATATAAATATATACTTAGATAAATATATGTATTTACACATGCATACTTCCCACTTTAATGTACTGTGAGGAGTAATGAGCCAACCCACCAGCTGAGTCCCCCACCCCCGCTACCTTTTTGCGATACGATGCCATGCTGTTTGTTCACTTTCATACAGATTTTATATACAGGACTGTTTGTTTTTCGGTTTAATGTGACATGTCCGAGATCCCGCTTAAACCCCAGAATGTTGTGGTTTTTTTTAAGGTTTGTTTTTCTCCTATCAGAATCTTCTTTTTCACGACTCTCCAAACGGCGTTTATAACATCCAGAATTTAAAAACTCGTGGACACTGAGCAATAATCGCCGACCAGAACTAAACCGACGTGATGGTTTAGACGATCTTCATTAATCCCTGCACTAAAACGCGTCTCACAATCGGATTGACCGGCTAAAAATATCCTCCGCCTCATATTTATCTACCTTTTATTTCTCAGATGGAAGATTGTTGATTTTATATATATATATAAACGTATTCTGTTGATGTAATTGTTAGTATTGATACTACTCTTGACATCTTTTAGCCTCCTCGTTTTTCAGCCCGATTTTCTCTCGCAGAACGAAAAGCAAACCTTTTTTTTTTTCTCGCAGAGTTGTCGATAATTCTTTTTTCTTAGCATGATTAATACGTGTGTTTTTATTTTAGAAATCATCGTAGCTCTATGTTCGCCCTTTTTAAAGATGGCTGTATGAATGTAAACGATGTCGACAAAAACATAAAGTTGGATGGTGTTGTCCGATACTGTGGTTTACCCAATCAGTTTGCTTACTGCAGACCAAACGATTCGCAGCAGAGATGATATATTGGTTACAAGAGATATGTTTATATAGACCTATTCTATAAGTTCTTTTTGTACAGTATTTTTCCTATACATTACTGAATATGTATTTTAAAGGCACAACAGATCCAGAATATTAAAGAATAACACAGAAACAAATGCATATAGTGGTATTTTGATATTCTATATTAGCTAGGATGTAGTTTTACAGATATTTGAGGATATTTAGCCGCACCAAAAAACTCCTGGGCATTGTTATTAAAATTATTATGACACTCCTGCTTATGTTGGCGCCACCTTGTGGCTTCCATCTCATGTCAATCATAACTCTAAGGAAGGCAGATGCTGGAAATGCAGTCCACAGGAGAGAATGTACTGTTAGCCCTTTTGTAAAATCCATCAAATCCGACCATGATCATGTTTCCCCCGACGTGGAATGATTCATCCAGGCTTTTTTTTCTTTCACAGGAATATTTTAGCTTTGTGAAGCTTTTTCTAACCTGCAGTTTGTGAGTCTTTTTGATCTGATGGGATGAAGTTACTATGAAGGAAGGGAATCTTTAGCTGGTTACTATTGCTGCTCCGTGTGTTCAGTTCCTTCAGCCAATGCAGCTGTAGCGTGTCCCTGAACCTGAGTGATGGAAGCTGGAGAGCTTTATTTCTGAAATAAAGGCTCACAGTGGAGCCCAAATTTAAGCTTTGTTGTAGTTTAGAGCTGCATGCTGCTTTTTACCAATCAGTCCGAGACCAGGATGTGACCCGTTCATGTTTTTGGGGTCTCATATTGATGTTTCTGATCCATGTATGGAAGTCCAGGGATGCCAAAATTAGAATAATCTTAAAGAACAATTTATTATTTTAGGATATTATTTGTTTTCGTGTTGTTAAATGAAGAGATTAATATAATTTGCATGTCTGTATATTAAATATAAATATAAATTATAAATGGGATTAGCCAAGCATAGATGTCAAACAGATGGAAGTAGCAAGCCTTGTTTTGACCTAAAGTAAGACCTACTAGCATCTTGCATGCTAATGATGATAAGACTGGCACTTCATTAAGAAACAAACCAATTCACTTGCAAATCTTGGACAGAGCAAGAATAATAGTTTTCCCATATTTCTAGTCTCTGGGCTAAGCTAAGCTAACCCACTTGATATGTAGTATAAGGACATAAGAGTAGTATTGATTTTCTAATATATCTCAGCAAAAATGAGATCTCAATGTCAAAGTGCGTATTTTAATGAGAGAAATTTCAGTTTTAATTTCAGTTTTTTCAGTTGTATTTTGGTTTTGTTTTTTTTAGAAAATGTGCATACAAACTGAATTAATTCATTTTAATATTGGCAGCCCTGGTCTTCCATATTTCTGCTCTGAAAGCTTAAGGTCTTTTTATTTCAGGATGGAGAATCAGAAAAGCTAACATCAGCCCAATAAAGACAGATATGTAGGTCAAATCCCAGTCCAGACGCGGACAATCCAAAGGATGTGTGTGACGCAAAATTAATCTTTTCTAACCACAAGCTATCATCTTAGTATTTTTGCGCTTTAGAAGGTTTTTCCCTTCTGCATCTTGTCTGCACAGACGCACTCCATTGTGAACAGGGTTCATGAAAGAAGACTGTAATGATGCCTCCTGAACATGTGGAGCATCTTTTTTTTTTATGAATTCATACACATACATAGGAAAAAAGCTAATACTTAATATGTGTATCCCAAAATTACCTCACTGTCGAGTGAATTCACTACCTCACCTGGAAATGTTAACCATAATTCAGTCAATTCCAGTGCCTTGAATACACGACTGTTCCCAGTCTCTCATCACAGCAACAATCGGATAGGTTCAGATCTGCACTGAAGGGCTTCTTAGTGCATCGAAACAATCAATATCTATACACTGGCAACTTTTCTTATTTTAGACACTAACCATTGTATTCACGGCAACACCAACGGACTGTTTCAGAGTGTATAAAAATACAATAGAAAGGTGTATCTAGTCTTATTTGTCATGGAATGGATGCATAACATTTGTGCTGTTCAGCCCTCAGCCTGTCTATCTGTGATTTGTAGTGTCCAATAAAAACCCAATTATTTTCCTCTGTCTCATTTCTTTGCTCATAATCCTTTAAATGACACGCTCTAAAAATGCTAATCGAAAGTCTAATTATGACGAGAGCAGAGTATCAATCAAAAAGTGTCCAAACTGCAAAGACAAGTGAAAATGTGGCACAATTTATGAATGAAGAGGATCTGTAAAAATGTTTTTTCATATTTAAATCAACACCTAGGTGATATTTTTGGATTTATATCTTAATAGTTTGAATCAACTGAAATGTGTTTATAGAGTATCAAAAAGTGCTGAACTTTAAATCGATGATCAGATTCTTCTTTTTGGTTTATTATTTAGGATTTGAATCAGGAAAATGTTTGTCTTCATGTTATATTCTAATATGGCTGCTTTATGTTAAAACAGGCTTATTTTGGCAAGATTTGTTTTTCAATTTTGTGTAGAATAACATTAAATACAAAAAATGTGTCACAGGATTGCTAACTAATATGATAAAGTTAGGGAGGAATAATAGTTAGAAATTTTCTAGATTAAAATATGAATAATTTTGCATCAGGGAAATCATGACAGCCCTAGTTGAATTGTTGTTGATTGTTTTGGTATTGTATCAAAATTAAGGCATTATGGGTAAAGGTATAAAAAAAATTGTTCCATTTACTAAATTTGTAGTTCGCATTGAAAGCTTGGGCTTCGTTCCTTACAACTTAACATTTTAGGTTGTTTTTTTTGCATATCATGTGCAGACAAACTGTAAAATATTCTATTTTAATAGTGGCAGCCTGGACCTCTATCTGTTTGGACCTCTATCTGTTTGGAACTCTATCTGTTTGGACCTCTATCTGTTTAGAACTCTAAATGAAATGATCATAAAAGAGGATCTGATGAGCACCAGTCTAGTTCTGTATTAACCCATTTAAAGATGATTACAGACCTCCAAACCAAAGAACCCCTAAATATCCCTCTTTAAAGAGTGAGAGAAAATCAACGTTTCATTCAACATCACTTTTTCACCAGTGACGATCTCAGCCTTTCAATAAGTGCAAGAAATCAAACTGAAGATCGTTCCTAAGAGTTTCTAATTTTGGCTTCTGTAGGAAAACTTCTACTTAATTCTTTCTGGGTACCAAACAAGACATCTCAAAATTGTGGCAAACTGAAAACCGACAATAAATACTTTTTTCTATAAGATAAAATCTGAATGTCTGGACAAAAAGCCCCTTAGTAGGTCTTTCAGAATCATCTCATCAAATAGTTGGGGAACCCAAAAGAAGGTTGTTTGTTTTTTTGGCCCTGCAGGAAATGAACCAGTCTGAAGCTCAGAGAGCAACAGCCAGTCGATGCAAACAGGATGTAAACCTACGACTGATCGTTATGAATGAGGATCTCATCCGGAGCCTCAGGGATGGAGCATGATCATCCTTTATTGTCACATTAGAAAGGTGATGCATTGAGGAGCATTCAGTAAATAAGCAGCACCATGAACAACAAGAAGCCGTTGAAGGCCAGGATCATGTGATCGGCAGAGTAAAAGGACAGATTATACAAACATTACAAAACAGACGAGTGAAGGAAACGTCAACAAGAGGACTTTAGTGGGAAAAAAAACACAAAGGGAATTTTACGAAGCAGTTACAAAAGCAACAGTGTGAGACAAAAGCTTGAGGTTTCAGAACACAGACAGGAAACACTGTTCGAACGGTGCAAATCAAAAACCAGTGGAATGTGGTACTGGACTACAGTACAACGGTCGTACATTCACTCTACTGCACACAGTTCACATTAATAAGAGGAATCACTGCAGCTCGCCTGAGTCACCACGCCCTGATACAGTCAGTCTTACAGCAGTCCACCAGCAGGAGGGGCCAAACATTCACAGAACAAACCCCAAACTGAGGCCTGAGGTCAGGAAAACCACCAATCAGTAAATCCGGATCAGATGGGTCCATGATAGAAAAGAAAATTCAAACATTTCTCAGTAGCTCAATACTTTTTGCTACAAAAGTTGGCATTTGTTCAGACTCTTTATTCTTTCATCGGATACTTCATGCTTTAAATTTCTCATTTGACTCTTTTGAAGTTCTTGTCCAGCTGTTTCTATGATCTTTGGTTTGTTTTTAAATTACAAAGTAGTTAAATTTGTTAGCCTGATTTTTAGCACCTCATTCGATGTCCCCAGCGTTCGAATCACCGGCTGAAATGGATGTTTTGATGCCTACGTGACCCCGGTGTGGAATGTGACTGACTTCAAGTGATACAAAAAGACTGCTATCAAGTTTCTCAAACACTCATGAAATGTAGTTTCATTTGTGAAAAGTCAAAATAAATCCCTCGCTGAATCAAAACAGCATTAAAAGTAGCTTTTGTTCGTCTCCACGTTAGAAAACAGTAAACAATTCACGGTGGTCGTTTTCGTAAACGTGTAGAGCTGTCGTTGCAGCTCCAGTGGGCAGTTGAGGGAGCCGGCGCCACTGTTCAGGTGAACCGGATATGGTCACAAGTCGAGGAGGGCGTCGGCGCCGGAGGCCTTGTAGAGGTATTTCCAGATGGCGTAATAGTGAACGGCTGCAGCCAGCGCCACGAACACGTGCCAGATGGCGTGGGCGAAGGGGATGATGCCGTCACACTTGAAGAAGAAAACACCGAGGCAGTAGATGAGGCCGCCGCAGGCCACCTCCTGAAGACCCTCAGTGTTGTTCTGCAGAAACACAGGAAACATGAGGTGTGATGACAGAAACGGTTCTCTGGAAAATCTACGGATCTATCCGTAAACACTGTTAGCCTCGCGAGCTAAATTATTACCTAATTAATGCACACATTTTAATTACATTTAGGCATTTGCACTAAAAGAACTTCCTCTTCAAATGTAACTTCATCAAAACTGAGCATCTGTAATTAACGTTAACGTTTTTATGATTAGGTTGTTTTTTTTAAACTGTATTTTCTGTGTGATTCTGTTCAGCCAATAAAAAATTCAGTTGAAATAAACAAACGTTTCTTAAAATTCTTTTTATGTTAAGTACTGTTTTCGATAAATGTTATTTCTTTTCGCATCTAAAATGATATTTAATTATTGAATAGCAATAAAACAGCTTTTAGAATCAATTGTCCTGGTGATGAAATGCTGACCAATAAATGGAGATGATGTGTTTTCTTCTGCTGACTATAGAAAACTCAAGTGTAATTTGCAACCATGTTTTACAATGGTTCAGAGAGGCAGGAAAAAGTGTTAGCACAACAAATTGTATTAGAGCTATAGAACATTAAATCATTCATCTTTGCTAACAACAGCTTAGCCTTTCTTGTTATATTAAATGAAACCACAAGAGGGCAGCAGAATGATGAGATTCAGGACCGGCATGGATGAAGAGCGCTTCCTGATATTCATCATGATATATTCACTTAAACTAATCCTAAATTTATTTATTAATAAAACTGAAGTTAAACTAATCCTCATTTTATGTATTAATAAAAACTAATCCTCATTTTATGTATTAATAAAAACTGAAGTTAAATTAATCCTCATTTTGCTGTGAAACAAAAGGAGGTAAGACACGCCCATCACAGCTCCGCCCTGCTGTGGAAGAAATGACGTGTGATGATTCGCCACACGCAACAATAAACTGAACGTGACAGTAAATGCATCAATACATAATATTACCATTGACGCCACGACTGATGCAGGGAAAAACCCCATGGTCAAGTAGAAGGCCAGCTCAACAAGTTTATATCTGTGGAGACAAAAGCATGATGGGAAATCTTTTAATTTATTTCCGGCACAAGTTTGAAAAATTATGCCTAAATAAGCAACGACAGCCAAGTATTAAATATCAATTATTATTCATTCAGCTCAGATGCAAAAATCAATTAATTTTCATTTTGTTGCAACAGTTGGCTAATGCTAAAGCTTCTAATACTGCTTAAACCAACCTATTTGTGGTATAACTATTCCTGCATGACACTGAACTGAACACAATGATCACCTGACTGTACAGCTTCAGCGATGACATCATGTTTTATAGGTTGCACTTTTACCCCCGTCTCCATCGTCACCAAAGATGGACCCTGGTACATCCTAGAGGTGATTAAACTCCTGATCCGGGAATTTTTTAAAGGGCCATGGCGGAGGTTTGCTCTCTCCGAGTGCTCCTCTTTGATTATTACCCCACCAAAGAGGTTTGTTTGTTTGTTTGTTAGCAGGATGACACAAAAACTACTGAACTGATTATCATGAAACTTGGTAGAAGGGTGCAGCTTGAGCCACAGAATAAGACACTAAGCTTTGGAGCTGATTGGAATCACAGGGCAGATTCACAATGAACTCACTTCTCGTGATAGTTGAAGACGTAAAAGGTTCCAGCGACGGCCATGAGCCACACAAACCAGCGCATGTGTGCAGCCAGAGGACCGAGTTCACGCAGGTTCAACCTGAGAACAGAAACACCTGCATGAGTGTCAGTCCTCAGTCCATGACAGAGTATCACTGCCCTCCGTCTGACACTCACCAGGGTGTGTATGAGGCAGCTATGAAGAAATAGATGACCACTCTGTCACACATGTGGAAACAATGCTCCACAGACCTGAAGCAGACAACAAGGAGCACAGATCAGCTGGTGTGAATCAGCAGGAACACGATGAGCATCTTTTTTTCTTTTTCTTTTTTTTACAGGGGAAACGTTTTCACTTCACTGTAATAACATGGAAATCATGACTTCTTAAAGCAACGTCGCATAATCTAGAATCCACAGAAGATAAAAGACATGAAAATAAAATGAAATGTCATTTTTGCTCCCTTACGTCTGGAGAATGTGATTCGTAAGTCGTGTCGACACATTTCTGATGAGGCGTTTTCAGATGTACAGATCATGGTGTTTAATCATTGACTAGCAGATCAACGCTTTGTACACAAACCAAAGGTGGGATGTGGCCGACTAGACGGATATGCTGTCTGAACAAATGACTTCTTCCTCGGGTGAAATAAAGTAAATACAGCAACATGTGTCAAGAACAATCTGTAATGCAGCAGACTGTGGATCATGACACACGTTATCGTGATCTGTGTGCTACAACCATGATATGAATGCATTGTGTATTTACTGAAGGGATTATGTTTGACAGCACATGATCTGTGAACCACGTCCTTCGCTTGCATTTAAATGTAAACTAAATATCAGCTGTCAAGTGCAGAAAACTGGTTTGATAAATGAGGTTTTTTTTTAAAAAAGAGGCTGTATTTGACTGAATTATTTTATATCTGCTCTGATTGTGTTTGGACAACATTTAGCATTGGGGAACTTTGCCTTCTCTTGTAAATTTAAAAAGTATATAATATAATATAATTTATCTGTCATAATGATCTTATTATCATTATAATTATCCTCCTCTAACAACATTTAAACCAACACAAAAGAGGGGAAGCAGGAAAAATAGATGATTTACTTTTTTTTTTTTACTTTTACTTACTACTTTTCCTCTTAAAAAAATACAAATTTTGTTGTTTCTGATTAAAAAATGTGACAAATTGATATTAAAACTTGGTCCACTGGACAAAATGCTCAGTTTTCATGTGAGAGAAACATGAAATTTGAAGGATGCCAGAAAGACAACTCGTCTTCATCTCACCTCATGTGGCTCTTCTTCCAGGTGATGATATGAAACACAGTGGAAACCAGGAAGAGGGCACACAGGCCCATACCGTACACCCAGGCAGTGATCTTCTCCCAGCCGTTGTCTGACAGACGATGCAGCAGCGCCATGCCGACGAAGGCCGGCATGATGAGGAGCTGCAGGAATCACACAAACATTAAATTTAAAAAAAAACCTGTCATGTCGCCTGCATGAAAATAAATAAATTCAAGCCGCTCACCGCATGAGTGTAGCAGTTTGCAGCATGCTCATAGCAGGTGGGCTGGTAGCGACAGTTACCAGAGGCCCGTCTGTTCATGAACCTGAAACACACACAGATAAACAGGCTGGATCAGAACCGATCGGAAACAAAACCACGATTCTGTCCCGGAAGAACCAATGGAAACAAAAATGAAACCTCAAGGTAGTCAGGTTGATTGTCTGGTAGGTTTTCACATAAAAGAACTTTGTCTTCATATTCTGGTGCTTAAAATTCCTAACAAATTTAATGGGCTCTTATCTACCAAGTTTTGTGGAAATCAGTTCAGCAGTTTTTGCGAAAATATTCTAGCAATGTGGAAGAAAAGATCACAGATTTTCACTGACTTCCAAAATGTAATGAATTCTCCCCGGCAACCAACCAATGTACTGCACACACAGTGAAAAGTAGAGAGATAACGTAAGAGAAAATAAACAGACCTGAGAATAAACTAATATTAACAGACAGTAAAGCTGAGATAAATAAAACACCATGACAGAGTCTTGTGATCCACATAATGACAACTCTATTCTTTCACATCTGTTGCTAATGCATTTCACCCTCTACAAAATCATGTATTTCTACAGGTTATTATTAAGTTTAGATCTGGAAATAATTATGGTTATTATTATCATTATGACATTTTCAGGCTTTAGTCAATTAAATGAGTTTAAGTGTTAGAAATAGTCAATTGCAATGATATAAACAGAGAAAGACAACAAATCCTCACATATCTAGGATATAAGAAAAGTTAATAAAAAATGTTAAAAAAAATCAAACGCTGTGTTATTTTGGATTTCTTTGTTTCATGATTCCTTCAACTGTTTTGTGAAAACTGGTTTTAGGGCTTGTGAAATTTATTTAACTTTAAATTTAGATTACAAATGCATGAAAAGTAAAGTTAAAAATATGGCCGGTGCCAAAACTTCATTATAAAGAATTGTGTTGGTGTGAAGGTAAAGTAAAAGATAAGATAGACAGACAGATATTACAATGAGATAAATAATGAATGGTCACATATCTGAGGACAATGACTTGCCTTTTTTCATTATAAATGACTTATCATTAATTATTTAATTTTCTGTGATAGACTAGTTGATTATCTAATCAACTAATGTCTAGGACCAAATTAAATTCTATCATTTTATGTTTATATAATAAGTTATGACAAAAAAGTAACGGTGGTATTTTGGATTTGTTTTCTAAATAGTAGCCTCAGGTGTTCAGTGAAAACAGGTTTGTGGTCACTGAACACATCTGATTATCTTCCTGTCAGTCATGATTCAGGGACATTTCGGAATTTACCCACCTCTGAAAGCTGTTTACTCTCTTCATTTCACGGCAGGAAGCAAAGAAAAAGATCCGCAAACAGAGGAGGACAATAACCAGCTTCACAAAGGGAAGATAAAACAATGAACGGAAGGCCTAGCATGAGCTAACGTGATGCTACTCGAGCTAACTTTCACTACAGCTACAAGGCACCGGCAGCATTTATGCTCCTACTTCACAGCCACCATTTTAGTCGTTTTCTTAAAACCATTCTGTAACGAATACCGGCTCACTGCCTCGTCTTTACGTGAGAAATATCCATGAATAACAGCGGCGGTCGGAACGGACCGAAAAGACTCCCTCTGGCTGGCAGCTTCGCCGGTCAATGACTGTCTGCTGCCTGGCGAGCCGCTCACCACAAAATATGATTTCTTTGTGCTCACCGCCCAGACAGTGGAGAGACACTGACTGACAGCGATTTTAGCCAATGAGCATGGAGATAAACGGTAATCTGACCAGTCAGATATTAGGTAGGCGGCGTTATGTCAGCCTCACTCCAGATATGTAAATAGTGAAGATTGAGGATGTTTATTAGACATAATAAACATGTAAATAAATAAATATATAGAATAATGCCGGTAAATTATCTTATTTTCAATTTCTCATAATTTCCTCTAACCAGTTCTTTCTTCTGTTTTGCAAAGTGTTTTCTGTTTGTTGTGATACTCAAAGATTTGTGATTTGTGGTTTTATAACGTTTTCACAGTGACTTTAAATTTCAAGGTTTTATAAGTTGAAAAGAATGAAGTTTAATACTGTTTAGTAAATAATTTTACTACAGCTTTATATATATGTAAGCCATTACTATTAAAATCTTCATCCATTATGAAACCTGTATCGTCTTCACATTTCCAGCTGCACAGTTTATGGACTCTTGAAACAATTACTTAACATTTCAAAGTGCAGAATCGATGCTTAGAAACCAATTCTAATGAATTATTTATTAAACTGCAGAGTTGAGTTGAGTGAGATCCATTAGCTTTTGTTTCAGCAGGGCAAATACAACAGGGATCTGTCACAGCCTTCTCATAACAGTATATGTGTGCATATATATTACAGGTCTATTTATGTTGTGTTAATTGTGTCTATTCACATATGTATGCATTGATGCTGACTTAATCTTCAGATTGTATCTCGCATTAGTTTTAGTCACTATTAACATCAAAGTTAGTTTCTATATGTTGTATTCATTTACAAATACAAACTAACTGTATTATTGCTACCTAATAGATTTATACAATGATGAAGGGTTTCCCTATTGTTGCATTTAATATGTGGGTTTAGATTTATCCATGGATGCTGTTTGTTTGCGTGCTATTTATATTAATCCCCACCGATTCATCTACTAATGCATCCTGTGATTCTTGGGGATGAAATATGCAATTTAACCTCTGGTTCTTTTTACTTTACTATACAAATTGACCAATTCATGTGATAATTTGTGAAACATTCATGATTGTTACTGTATATGTTTTGTTTTTTGTTTACATTGTCACAGGTGTAATTTTTTTTAAATGTTTGTGATGTCGGTGTCATGAGGGAAATGTGATTGGTGGCAGAATTAAAGCCACTCCCTATTTAAAATGGTGAACGTCTAGTACCAAAACATCACAGATAAATGTAATTAACGGGCATTGTGCAATTGCTTCATGGTGCTCTCATATGCAATATGTGTGAGGTGTAGCAAGTAGAAAGTAGCATGTAAACAACTACATCAAATTTGTACTCAAGTTTAGTACTTGAGTAAATGTAATCAAGTCCCAGCACAGACACACAGTAAACACAGACCCTCCTGTTAAACAAAGGAAGCTCTTGCACTATGAGGTGAAACCAGCCGGTGCTTTAACTCAGTCCTAATGTATTTTTTACATGTTTAAAACTCAGTCACTTGCGGTAGACGGACAAAAACCACAGGGATCTTCCTGCAGCAGGTATCATGGACAGGAAAATGCATAAACGTAGTGATAAATCAGAGTTAGAGCTGCCAGACAGTGTCACCCTGGACCAGCTCGGTTACATAACAGCTCTGTAACCTGATCAGTGCCTCTGAGGCATAACAGAGCCTTTATGTAAGGTCCAAGTGCAATCCTCTGGTGTGTTTTCTTTTACAAATGTTTTCAGAGCACTTTAATCAAGACTTAAACACATGTTCAGACTTACAAAGACAAGTCTCATAAAGAGGCCATCAGAAGAATGGTGCAGTGTTAAACGAGGGACTGGTCCAGACAGAGAGAGAGAGCGAGAGAGAGAGAGAGAGAGAGAGAGAGAATAATGGGAGATTGGGGGACAGCGTCTCCTGGCTCCAGTCTGCTCTCCCCCCCCCGATGCTGCTTTGCTAACACCTCACATGTGATGCGGCCCTGAGAGCTGCAGGTATGAAAGCGTGTCACAGCAGGTCGGGATATGTTCGTGTCCCGGCTGTAAACTATCTGTGTCTGTCTGACTCGCACTGATCGCCTCCTCTGTTTGGTGCTGATAGAGTTTCTCTGTTGTTAAACCTGCACTCTCACCTCAGACACACACAGCTGGGTCAGTTTACACCTCTCTCATTTTGTAATGAAATATGTTTCATGGTCAAATGTGGAGGATTTGGGTTTAGTTTAGTTTATTTAATTGAGGTCAGCGTACATTGTTCAGGTTGGATTATTTAAAGTGGATAACATGGTCCACCCGTACAGGCCTTTTTAATTATTTATGCCTGATTAAACCTGATCTCAGGACTATTTGAACATCTACAGACTGTTTGTTTTAGGACAAGATCATCTTTCATAACAGCGAAAGGCTTGGAGACTTGGTCTCCTTCACTAATGGTTCTAATTTACCCATCAAATGAACAGTAATATTGTGTTGGTAAGTTTTTAATAAAAATATTTTTTCTGTAGAGCCGGGCGTCAAATCTAAACTTTCTATAATAATGTTCTATTGGTTGGACTGATAAACTATTATCCTTCCGTCAGCCTGATGAGTCCGGGGTCAGAGATCGGACATGCTAATGATGTAATGTGACATGAGCATCAGACACCTGATACTTTGACTTTCTGAACCTTCACCCCCCCACAGGTCCCAGATATTCTGTGGAGGAGTTTCCCCTCATCAGATTTAGTTTTTAAATTCCCATTTAGTTATTTAGTTATTCTCAGTGTTTGCATGCAAGGCCAGTTACACAACATCTACAGGTTGGGCTGACATATAGGTGGGAGTGTCCTTCGAATAGAGGCTTTATATACACATGTGACACAGGGTTAAACAGCTTTGTAATTGGTTTACTGTTTCATGCCTGAATGCATTGGCTTTAGTTTACCTCCAGTGGAAAAGATAAGGAAATTAATGTGGAAGGAATTTATCTGATGACTGTGAAACGTTTCCTTAAAAAGCTGAGCCCATGTCGCATTTTAGTCCCAGTGTTTCAGCTTTATTTCTCTGTTCATTTTAGCTGATACTTAAAATCCCTTTTAGTTGATTAGGGTGTTATTTTATGAAGGCCCATTTCTGCCAGTGTCATGGGAAAAAAGATCCTATAAGTCATTATTATGACAAACATTTTCAAAATAAAGATTCATGATTTAATAGCAACTATTTATCTGAAAATACTGACTTTGTATCTCAAAATAATGACATAATATCCCAGAAAAATGATATAGTATCTTGAATAGTGACTTGTAGCTCAAAATAATGACTTAGTATCTCAAAGTAGTATTGTAACTTCTAACTTAATATCTCAGAATAATGACATAGTATCTAAAAGGCTAACTCTGTGTCTCAGAATAATGACTTGAGATTCTACTGACATACAGGATCTTTTGTTCATCACATTTTTGGAAACGGGTGTCCATATCATTAAGATACCTGTTGTACCAGGTGTGGACCTACCTAATAATTGAGAGCAGCTTGGTTTTCACTCTTGACCAATCAGGGTGTGACGACGCCTTTCTTGACTTCTCCCTGCAGACGTCAGAAACTGGCCTGTTTAGTTCCTGGTGACATTTCTTTTGTTCTTTCTGGTTGACCTATACACCTTTCTTTTAGTTCATTTCATCTCATGATGTCATCACCCATGTTTGTTTGTATGTTTGTGAACATGATATCAACTTAATGATGGCTTTCAATGACATTTTGTGGGAAGATGGGCGAAAGAAGGACTGATTAGATTAGGAGGCAGATCTGGATGCAGATCTAGGATTCTTTTGGTACTGATAACATTGTGAGACATAAAAAATTCTTAATATTAAGCATTATTATTTCTCTAATATTTATGAATATATGAGATTTAGTGTGGATATTAAAAATTTTTTTTTGTGCATTTTTATTGACTGCACAAACTAGCTGGAGGAGGATGCTCTTCTAGTTTGAACTGTGATGACCCGCTAGGCTAATGAGCTAACATATGGTTTAGGCTTCATGAATATCTTATAAATATTATATACAACATAATAATTACTCCATATGCTCTCTAAGATTACCTTCCGGTTATCCAGGTTTCAATAGATTCAACCAATAAGATTATTTTGTTTGTCTCCAGGTCCAATGGGGAGTAAAATCGCTCATGTTTCCTTTTGTCAGTCCATATTGGAGGTTTTACAGGTGGTTTCATTCAGCAAAGTGATCCTGATCTGATTCCAGACCCTCTGACAGCTCAGATAATCAGTCTGACTCACCACAGATTACGGCACGCAACTTCCTGTACGATGAGTGAGCTGTAGAACTCCTCCCAGCTTGAAGAAGTCAGTGTAAGAATATGGAGAAATCAAACATATCATCAATACCTAATGGTCAACTGGTCTCTGTTTACTCATTAAACACAGCTATCATGTTGGTTCTAGTTTACACAAAACTGTGTTTGCATGTTTTATCTGGACCTCAGTAAAATGAGCGATAAGAGACAAAAGAAAAAGCTCTCAAGCTCACGTCTTTTCTTTACTCTTAATCTGTTCAGCTCTGACCAAATGTTTAAAGGCACAGTTTGGAGTGTCTGGAGCAGGGATCTCCTTAAAAATAACCCAACAGTCCAACATGCCTCACCCCTCCACAAAGTGTTATGGAAATGGGTTTGGTCATTTTCATGTAATTGGAGAAAATGTTCAAAAAACATGGGAGATTTTATCCTGATCTGGACCAAAATCTGAGGGTTCTTTCCTGCTGCACCAGGTTTCAATTCTATCCACCAGTTAATCCTGTCACCAAACACACACGAGTGAATACGTGACCTCCTTATATGGCAGGCAGTTCACAGACGACATACTGTGTTAAAGACTTACAGTGCATTCAGATGAATGATGAATGTCCTGAATGTGGCTGGTTGCTGATGTTGTTCTGTCAACATCCGGGCGTTTGGAACGAGGAATTTGACGACTGCCGTTTAGTGTCACTCGCTTTGAGCATGAAAAGGAGATTGGTGAGCATCAGTTTGGAGTGGGTCTTATTTTAGTACGGTTTTTGTCAATTACGCATAAACTACTTGACAGATTACCATGAACCTGGTGCGACATTAAAATTTGGAGTGGATCCATGATTTAATTATTTATTATTTAGATTCCGGTCTATTCAAACTGGGAGTGCTGGGCCTTGGCGGAGGTATACGCTCTGTTTTAAATGAAACTGAACAACACCACCCAGTGTTGCCTGATCACTGGTGCAGCTTTCTCCTCATCCATTGTAGTTTAAATATTTAACCCTATAATAGTTTGTTAGGCCACACTTTCATAGTATTTATGTTACTTTTACACTTTCACAGTGGTTTCCATGGAAACACTGGGTGCGGCGTAGACGTTTTCAGGTCTGATCGGACAGTTTTTACCCCGTCTGTCTCCCTCTTTGACAACCACATCACATTTCATAGGGTTACGTAAGAGGTGATCGTCCAGACTTAACCAAATGTTGGAACAGTAATCCTTGTATGGCAGCCAATCAAGATGCAACGCAGCTTTCGTTGAAGTAGAGATAGTAGTTTTATCTACATGCTGAAGAGGAACAAAGTCCAAACGAGGAGTATTTCCTTTGTTTGTTTTACGACACGTCGTCTAAAAAGAGCCGTATCAGACGTATTTTTTTACTCTACCACACATCTCTGAGCGTTTTCCTAAATCCTAAACATCCCTCCTCCTCTACCTGTCAGTGCCCCTCTTTATTCCTTGTGCTTTATCAGTCCTGACATCCTCTCTCCACGGCAGGCTGCAGGCTTTGGCTTGAGATCCTTGAGATAAAGAGGGATTTCACGTTGTGTACACATCAACACGTCACTCTCCCTTACCGTGCGAGTCTGGTCCTGTGTAGGTCGAATCCCAGCATTGTCCCAGAGAAAATATCAAGGAGAGGTAAAGGGAAACGTACAAAAGTAAAGAGTCGGTATGTAGAAAGGGTCGAGTCTCGCTCAGACCATCGTGCTCTTCTTCTCCCTGAAGTCCGAGTGCGTTGGCTCGTGGTAGGTGGTGATCATGTTGGCCGTGTCCCACCGTCCCATCGGGGCTGGAGAGCTTTGCATCACCACCAGCCTGATGGGAGACTGAGTCGGCTGCGGGTCAGGGGCATACTCCTTGGTGGGATCTTTGCCCCGGCAGTCGTACATGATACACGATATCAGGAAGACCAGGAGCAAGATAACGTAGCTGGCGATAAGGATGCAAAGGTTCAAAGTGACGGGGTCGATCTCCTGGTAGTTTTCCAAAAAGCCCATGGTGCCTGCTTCATACTGGGCGGCCCTTTAGGCCTCGAAGAAGAAGAGCCTCGGAGGCCTCGGAGGACGGGACGGTAGATGCACTACTACAGACTGACAAACACTAAACCAGCCTCTCTATCCTCTTCAATCTGTCCTCCCCCCTCCCTCCCTCCCTCCATCCTTTCTGCCTCGCTTCTGCCCCTCACCTCGCTGTTTCAGACGAGTGCCGCGGATACAGTATGTGGCTTTGTGGTAAAAATACTTTAATCCGCGCCACTCCTCCATCTTTGCATTTCAATCTATGACTCCATTTTATACTTTAAACCTCAGCTGTGACAGATTCTCTGTTATATCATCTGCAGGCAGCATTAATTACTGTGTATGTGGCACATTTGACTGCATGTTCGTGTGTGTGTGTGTGTGTGTGTGGGTGGTATAATCTTAATCTTGATTGTGAGTGGGGATTGACGGAGGAAGCCATCTGGCTCAACAGAGGCCAGCTAAAAAGGCACTCAGAAAATGCTAACATGCTAGCAGAAGACTTAATCAGCCACAGGACGAGGTGAAAGACATTTCTAAAATCTACGATGTGATGTCATAATTTTTATGCTGATGTAATCTGGACAGATTACAGCATCCTTCTTCCTCGGTGTGTCACAGTCCTTGTTGTAGGCTAGCAGGGAATCAGAGACGGGATTATCAGCGGACAGTAAACTCCTCTGGTTTATAATCTTTGTTAATGGATGACAATGTGCTCCACATTGCAAAAACTGAAATCTAAATAACAGGAAATGTCTTTAAATCAAGAAAATATTTGCTTATTTGTTTGTCTGACAGGATATTTATTCTCTCCAGGTTATTTTTTCATATATCTTAGATCATTTCATTTGTTTCAAGCAAAGGCACCAGATGGCTGACGGGGCGTTTGGTTTTAATAGGTAGCACTGCATGCTACGTCAAGCACGACTCTATTTCATTTTGTTTGGCTCATCAGCCAGCATGCTAACCTCACAGGCCGACAAACAGCAGCTGGACGGCTAAAAATTCTGGAGAAAAAAAAAACACTTCTTAAAATCTGAAAGGGATGGTAGAGTGATTATAGAGTTAAAATAGAAAAGTGTTGAGGTGAAAAAATACATCCATGACAACAAAACCACACCACTTCTCTCCATTTTCGAGATATTAAACACCAGGAGTGACGATAGATGTCTCACTTCGCTCTAAATCCAGACACCATAAACAGACAAAAACAAGTGAATTAAATGTGTATTTTTAAAGGTTGTAAAGCTAATGATGACAACTCTTGAAAGAAGAAGTGAACCAAGTGCATGCAGGATAAATTCACTTTGTTTGTAGTGGCGACATGTTTGTGTGTGTGTGGGGGGGGGGGGAAATGCTGTTTGTGTTGCATGTGTTTTCACAAGTTGTGTATGTTGTTGTCATGCAGCCGCTTGAGATGCTAGTGAGACAGCAGAGGGCAGCAGTTAGCAACGTTAGCAGCAGGAGGAAAATCAGAGGCTTGGAGGCTGAACTTTAACCCAGACAAACATGAGGAGGGAGGGTTACACAAAGGCCACAACCATCTGACATGGAAAATAAATGTTTTCTGTGCATCACATGTTCCCTTTTTGTTTTGTGTATTTTCTACGTTTTAAGTGTTTTTGCATAGTGCAAATTCAGGGCCCATTTCCATGCTGATTCTCAGCAGTTTTTAGACAGAAGCAGTGATGCTCAAAAAGTCACAAAGTGTACAGTTGATGTTTGAGTGTGTGCTGGGGATGAACATGATTGTCCTGCAATGCAGAAGTGGATAGAAGGAAAACATCAATATCATAAAACAAATGTTGACTATTAAATTAGTTTAAAATTAGACCTGTATCAGGTCTAATGATGGTTTTCTAAATGTTAAAATCAGTACAGTGTCAATTTGTTTTCTGATTCCATCTGTTTTCTTCGGCTCATCACGGAGTCGTGATGGCAGCAGGCTAGTAGGGTGTTCCTGATGTCCCTAACACCAGCAACACTTTCCCCCCTCCTGGTGGATCCCAGGCATTCCCAGGCTAGATGACATGTGTAATCCCTCCAGTGAGTTCTGGGTCTACCCCAGGGGTATCCTCCCACTTAGACATCCCAACCAGATGTTGAACCACCTCAACACTCTCCCTTAGAGCCATAGGAGCTCTACTCTGAATGTCTGAGCTCCCTTTCCTTTAAAGCTGAGTCCAGCCACTCTACGGAGGAAGCTCATTTCCACCGCTTGTGTCTTTTGGTGACTACTTCGAGCTCATGCCCATAGGTGAGGACTGGAACGTAAAGACTGATGGTAAATCAAGAGCTTTGCCTTCCGGTTCAGCTCCCTCTTCACCACGATGGTTCGATACAACGCCTGCATTCCTGCTGACGCTCCATTTTCCAATCACTCTAGAACAAAACCCCAAGATACTTAAACTCCTTCGCTTGAGGCAGCGACTGACCCCCAAACCGGGAGCCTTGGACCATTTTCCTGGCCTCAGACTTATCATAAGGAAAAAAACAGATAAAGTTTTAAAAGTTCAGTTTCAGTCAGAACAGAAAACCATAGTCAGATACTTAAGGGGAGAAATAATGTCTTCTTTCAGTGGTTGAATCATTTGCAACTCTTGATAGTTGTACATAAAACCAATGAGTCAGCACAAGAAAAATATTCATAACATAAACAGAGCAACTAATCTGCTCAGTGTCTCCTGCAGAACCATCTGTTGCTTGTGACGGTTCCTGCCTGCTGGTATATAACAGAGACACTGGGCAGCAGATGCATACATTACATCTGCAGAGCTCATGATGACATCACTCCTCTCTTCATGGTCTGACTGTAATCCCTCTGTACGTTCAGGAAACTGATGTCAGAAGCAAAAAAAAAAGGCTTGCCCCCCGATCCAGGCTGAGCTCCACGCTGAGAGCCGATGGGGGGGTCAGGGTGACGTCCTGCGACCTCACTGACGAATCAGCAAAAAAATGATGGCCGCACTGATGCTAGAATCTGGAGAGGAGTCAGCTATGATGCATTGTTTCCACTCATGTCTCTATTGCTTCATCATGGTTGATTCCCTTTGGTGTAAGAACAGGGTTATTCAATAAGGCTTGACACTTCATAAATCTGGATTAACTCACTCCAGCTGGACATGTTGAGGTCTCAAATTCATAACTGCTGATATAATTCGCAATTGAAGTTACTTCAGTGTAAGATTTTGTACACAGCTACATTTTCACAACCTCCTCTACCATTGCTATTTTCAAAACCTTCGACTCTTCATTGCCCTCTTCTGGATGTTTCAAGCCAACGTAAAGATGCATGGAAAAACGTGGCGTTGAGAGACACATCGTTCAAAACAGATGTTTATTTTCACAGCAGAGGGAGTAAAAATGGGCTTGAGACGTCAAACACAGAGCAGCCTCCTTAAAGACAAAGAAAAGCCAGGTTTTGTGTATGCTTGTCATTTAGCAGAGATTTAGAGCTCTAAAAACAGCAGCGAGTCAGAGGAAGAGTTGTGTTTCTGCCCTGGGGATGTTTGTGTTGTCGTGATCTCGGGGAATGATTAGCTCAGAGGATGTATTCGGTTTGTCTGTGTATACCCGGCCTCCTGGGTGGAGTTTCTCCTGCTCATATCTCGGAGATAGATCTTCCTTCACGCCAGACGCTGGTGCCAGGGAGTCCGGCAGCCTCGGTGGGACCTGGTGACAGACTGCAGGGAGAGATGGGAAAGGATGTGTTGACAAACCCTGCAGGAGCCTTCAGCCATTTGTAAGCTGAGGATGTTAAGAGTTTGTCTCCGCTTTATATTCCTCCTCAGTCTCTCGGTCATGAAGGTCCAACAGGTTGTTTGTTCATTTTCACAGTGTGAAGCTGAGTCTCCCGAGGTGATCAGACACATCGTGACCTGACCTCTGCTCTCCCACCATCAACCAACCCCAAAAACAAA
This sequence comes from Chaunax sp. Z400, assembly GCA_037577475.1. NCBI lineage: Eukaryota > Metazoa > Chordata > Actinopteri > Lophiiformes > Chaunacidae > Chaunax > Chaunax sp. Z400. Next base: position 26,488,975 of record CM075197.1, read on the forward strand.
TAACGACCAAGAAACAAGCCATGTTCCCCTGACTGTCGCCATGTGGTGTGACCTGACACAGGGCAACATCTGGGATCTTCAGTTTTAGGTCATATGTGGAGCACAAATCTGATGAACTCTCCCCTCACAGAAGAAATGTAGAATGATGGACCTGATTTTGATTCTTTTAGCTCACATATGACTTAGAAATAGAAATAAAATAAAACAAACATAAAGATTCATTCAAGAGGTCATTCATCTCCTCCTCAATATTTTATTTCATGTATATATAAATCCCATTTTAAAGCTATGGAATAAATTCTTAATTTTTAATTCCATGTCAATGTTTAATTTATAATTCTATTAAAGCCCATTTCAGCCAATGTGACATAAAAGGACCCTGTAAGTCATTATAATGAGAAACTTATCTCAAAACAGCCATTATAAAGTTGTTGATTATAGTTTGGTGCAGATAGAAATACCTCAAAATAAAATTAATCATTTCTTTAAGAAAGTTTCTCATTATTGTGAAATTTTCAAAGTTTGAGATACAAAGTTATCATTCAATATAGTCACTATTTTGAATTTGTTATTTTGAGATACTACTTTATATTATATACTTTGAGTTAAATGTGTGAACTTAGGTTTCTTCTGTCATGGTAGGTAAAGAAATGACATACTTTAGAGAACAAAGAAAAGTCCAGAATAACGTCTTGGTCACAGTTACAGAAAAAACAGTTCCACTTACAACTAACGTTAATATCATTTTAAATGGGAATTGATCCAGTATCCTTTAATGGCCAAAGGGGGAACATGCAGAGTTCAGAGGGTGTAGAGAGGAGGAGGTGATGTGGTGAACATGATCCTTCGTCTCCGCTGTGTTTTCAGAGACGTTCCATGAGGTCAGCAGGGAGGTGCTGTTACACAACCAGGAGACAGCTGAGGGAAGCTCCTGCAGCGCCGCTGATCTGACCCAGGATCAGTCAGGCAGCAGGGAGATGAGGACAAACTGACATTTACATGCATATTTGACATAATATGTCAAATCTAAAGTAGTAAATTTAGTTACATCGTTAGATTATGACCCATGCATTCATGTAAAAGCAAGATTTTAGTGTTGTAGGGTGAGGTGGAGCTCATTTTTAATCATTTTGCATAGGACTGTAACGAATCATTGTTTCAGTTTTCGATTATCTTCTGTTCTTATTTTCTCCATTAATCTGACGTTTTGTAAATCAGAACGTCAGAAATGTCAGAAATGCAAGAGGGTTGGAGACCTGTCCAAAAACATGCAATATAGGTGAACTGAACCAATGTCAGCTGGAACCCTGCAAAGGACAAGTGCTAATAGAACACAGATGACAGGATGGATGTGGTCACAATTACCCAAAGTGACTCTTTTACCAAGGTTGTTTTGCGCAATATATAAAAGCTTAAGTCATAGATAATAAAAGTTTAAGTAATGGCATTAATCTATTGTTGCATATAAAGTTACCGGGAAATTCTACATAAATCTAAAGTGTTCAATTATTTATAACATAAACTATTGACGGAAATCTGCACATAAATATAAACACATTTTATTAACTTAATCAGATTAAGTTATTAAATGTATTCACAAAGACTCAATGATGAACATGACCCTGTAAAGTGAATTTACGTGATGAAGTCAGACTTCCAGTCTCCTAATATTCCCAAGATAACCAAACAATGTTGATGACATTGAGCTTCCTTAATAAAATTAAATATCCGACCACAGATCAGATTAGCGAACCTCCTCAAAGCCCCCCCCGAGTCTGATGATGATGATGATGAAGAAGCGTGGAGGAGGATGGGGTGTCACCTCCTGGACAGCAGCGGGTGACGGACGGGCCGAGGATCTGATAAAGGCCCAAAGAGAGCCCTTTCCTTCCTGAGCGCGGACTGTTTGTGTTACAGCGTCTCTTCTTCTGGGTGTGGGAACCTGCTCCTCCCAGAGTTCATGGTTTCCTCTCAACAACGACCCGCCACACGTCACCTCCAGCTCCAGGCTGGGACAGGCCTCTAAAACCACGTCTCTACCTAATGATCCTGTTTTCAAAAGTCTTTGTCATTAATTAAAATAATGTATAAATGCATAGTAAATCACCATTCCTAATCCAAATGTTGGTGATTATCCAAATGTATTCTTTCTGAATAAATGCAGAATACAACATTCATTCTTTTGCATTGTTTCCAATATCTCCAAGTTCTCCATTTAATTAGATTCAATTTTACTTTATATCCGATTTCATAATTACTAATATAACTATGGCATATAATAATATAACTAATAATAATCAAACCCTGTCAATAATAACTTCACCTGACTTCATAGATAAAGCAAAACACACAATGTGAAGCTTTGTGATCTAATTAATTCAATAAATAACCTGTGACTCTTGTAATACAATCACAGCCGCTTTCTTTCTCATGCACATGTTGCTCATAATCAGAACTGTAGCTGCTGCTGACGTCAACATGGAGCCTGGATTTTAATCATCTCAGAGGTTTACATTCTACAGTTACAGGGGAAATACACATGGTGGTTTTTAAAGGCTGGTTTTCATACTTTTACACCAGATCAGAATGAAAACGTAGCTGATGAGATGAGCGAATGACTAAATGCTGAAAGGATTTCTGCATGGGGTTAAATGAGGGGAATCATGACATGGATATGTTAGATCTCCGTTCTTGAGATCTGCAGATCAGTCAAACACCTTCTCAGAACATTTCTGCAGCAATAAAACGCTAAAAAACCTAATCAAAATTCTTATTCAGTGTCTGTTTTCGCCTGTAAGTGACAGATATCTCCCTGATTAATGACACAGTTGGCCTCTCTTAGAGTTTTTTTTGCAGCTTAGTCGATGTGTTTGTGTTGCAGCCCACAATCCCACCCAGTTTAAGTCAGCAGGGAGCTGCTGATCTCACCATTGTCTCAGATTTGTCATCACAACAGCTTCTTCGCTCCTTCCCAGGCAGAGCTCAGAGGAATTTCCACGGCAAAGATTTCATCAAACACACCTCCACTGGGATTAACAGTGATGCTGTTTACACTCAGAGGGGATCGGGGGGGCGGGTCTGGTTCCCCTTGCTGCTTTATGGGCCCAGCATTTAGAAATGCACAGAATGGAAGTTTAAGCCAAAGTCTGCAGCTCTACTAGCTAAAAGTTGATTTCGGCATGCTAACATGGTCATGATAACACGCCCATGTTTAGATGGTTTAACTTCTTACCTCTGCCAAGGAGGTCATGTTTTGTGTTGGTTTGTCTGTCTATGTTAGGATTGCACAAAATATATAACCAGATTTTGATGAAACCTTTCAGAGCAGTAGGGAGTGGACGAAGGAACAAGCCATTACTTCTCCCCCCCCAGTCTGTAAATGAAGTGAATAATTTGAAAGGCTTAGGGAGGAAATGAGAAGGTGTGCCTGACCTGCTCACAGAGGTCATTTAACAAACACAATGAAGTCATGGGAAGTAGCTTCTTCGCAGCATATGGTTTCCTTTTCATCTGAACAGCTGACCGACTCTGTGGAGCTGAAGCTTTCCTGTCTGAGTCCTGAGAACACTTCCACATTCACAGCTTCTGCTCAGACCTGCAACATGCTATGTTTTATTAAGAGTTTAACATTCGGACTCCAAAGCAAAGACTAATGCAGATCTGTAGTTCCTGTTGATCTGTATGGCTCTAGAAATGTTGTTTGATTCAAACTAATGGTGCGTTCCATTTACCTCAGAAGTCGGAACTTGAAGCTGGGAATGATGTCACACCCGAGAACCGCGTTCCAGTTAAACAAGTCGGAAAACGAGACGGACGCCTCCAAGAAAACACTGGTTGTGTTTGCCCTTTCGGAATATAAACAACCAGCAGCCCATACAAACACCGTAGCAACATATCCACGGGTATAAGTTGGACAATACTATGTGTACGACTGGTTTAATGAGACACAAACAAGTCAGAAGTGCTCATAAAAAGTATGTTACTGGAGCTTCCACTACTGTTGATGTGCAGTGTATCCATCTTGGATTATCAGGTCAGGGGTGATGGGGTTCCTCCGACTTTCTGCATCAGAAGTCCGACCTCGGGGGGCCGTTCCAGTTGAAACTTCCGACTTCCCAGTACAATTGGAATGCACCATAATATGACCAATCTTGCATCATCAGAGTTTGGGCAATCGACTCCTGGCTCTGACATGGCAGAAATACATTGAGACTGATTCGTTGGACCATGTGACAAGTGGTTGCATGCAGTTAATCGGGCTATTGTTGCTTTCTTTCAAGTCATTAGTCTCAAGTCTCATGTAATGAATCCCAAGTCAAAGTCATGTCTTTAATCACTGTTAGTCAAGCAAGTCTCACGTCCTCAAATATGTGACTCGAGTCTGACTCGATGGTGATGATACACTTCCCCTGAAGGAGCGGTGGTGAAACCCCTTACAACCATTGGTTCGTAATTGCACACTTTGTTTGAAGGTCCAGCTACCAAACCGTTTACAGCCATAGGTTGGTGAGGGTACACTTCCTTTGACGTAGCAGTCTCAAAACCATCTATAGCCATAGGTTGGTGATCAACACTTCTTCTAACTGAGCAGCAATGGAACAATTGCAGCAGATCCTCTAACACAAGAGTGATTAAGTTACCATGATAGAAAGGGACCTTCCGTAGACCCTTGTCATAAAAACCGTTGGCCTTAGCCTTTGCTACTTGTGGAGTCTCTGCTGGTGAGTTTTTCTTTATTATCTATCCTCTCTCCCAGATATCTGCCTCTACTTCCTTCAGCTAGGACTGAAGATTTCCCACTACTACCTTCAAGTTTTCGTTCTCATCTCTTTTCTTTGATAGATCAAAAACACTATTATGATACAGTCTGACTGTAACAACCTATAATACAGCATTTGAATCAACTTGTCAACTTTAAATACCTTAAACTCCCCACCAGAAGTGAAGAAGCCTCTTGGATGAGAGGTGAAACATCTTCAAACCCTAAACAGAAGTCCAGTTGCTTCAGATTCAACCTTCAAGGATTACCAGACCTGGATGAATGAGAATCTACACCAACATATTGCCTTGCAATTTCTTTAGTCATGGAAAAATAATATTCAGCTTTAGGTTTTCTGAAGAGTCAAATTTGAACCTCAGTTGTCTAAAATGAAGCGAGTCAGCCTCTACAACTGAGTTACGTTCATGAAGTCTAATAGCTGAGTTGTAAACCAAGGATTATCATGCCCTCACAAGTGAGGTGACTATGGGAATAAATCCAGACCAGTTCAACCTCATCAAAAAACTTGATTCTATCCCAGTTAAAATGATTCAAATGCTGTTAGAAATCCTGCTCAGCAAACATCTTCATGTTACGTTTCTCAACAACGTGGTTTACTTTAAAGTATCCTTGTATCTCGTACTACTGCTATCACTCAATGATCGCTCACATCCTGTGGGAAACAACACATTAAAAAGCCTATTAGGTAAACTAAGTCAATGAGTGTCAGTTTCTAACATTTGGGATCAGGTCTTGTAGTGGAATTAATTATTGTGAGATTTAGAGAATGACATGGTGCTGTTGACGTGTCAGATGCAGAGGTTAGCCTGTCCCAGTTTAAATCACCAACATTAATAATTTCATTGTATTTCAGTTGAAACAGCAGACAGGAGGTCTGAGGTCTGTTTTTACTTTTTATTCCCCTGACATAAAAACGATTAGGGGATGTCTTTGGTATGTCGTCTGTCCGAGATAATTTTTTGTCCGCAGCACATCTTGTAAACTATACATAGTAGCTTCACATATATTAACCATGATAAGTGATGGTGCCTTGTGATATTTTGAACTTTCTACAAAGAAGTACTTCCTTTAGTTGTTTCCATGGAAACATGATTTTTAAGATGAGTCTGAAGGATGGAAATCTGGTTAATTCTACATTCTAGCTTCACCAAACGTTACACTCATATTAAACATGTTACACAGTTGTGCCTTTTCATATTTTGATCTTTTTAAAATCTTTATTTTTTAGAGTTTGTTGCCTTCCTGTCCGTCTGAAGTGTGACTGAAGAACGCATTCGGTTTCTGCAGAGTATGGAGGAGCTTCCCACCCTGTGTGTCCTGATCTGAGATCTGGCAGTGACAGAGGACATTCTGTTCTTGATTGTTCACATGGCTGCATGTGATTTTCATTTCTGCTACAGTAGTGAACAAGAGGGACAGGATCCCATGTTAAGTTTAAAAACTAAATTTATGGTCATCTTGTGGACAGGACCGTGACTTTCGACCTGTTTTTTTTCCCCATATCATTGTTTTTAGATTTATTGAAAAGTTTAAGATCTTCATTAGAAATGTTAAACAGTCTTAACATCATACGTGACCACTGATTCCAGTTAACGCGCTCTTGTCTGACACATATGTAAAAGGCAACCAACGTTAGCAAGGTGGTTACATTTCTGATTCCCTCAGTCATAGCACTGGTTCACATTACATACTCTCTCATTCAACTTGCAAAATTCTGACATAAATCTCATAATTGTATGACGGATACTCTATTACTCTAATCTGTGTTACTACTTTTATACAACTACTTTTGCTCACCTGGTAATAGAGAAACACAAACACAGCATTCAGCATCTTCAGCCCCATTTATGCTCCCTCTACTTATAAACGGATAGATCCGTATATGGTCTTTGTGTCAATGCCCTCAAACTTCCAGACGTCCTTGACATCGACATCGATACAACTGCAGGAGAGCAGTTTAGAGTCAAAAGTTTCGACAACAACAAATATGGCGACGGTCGGGGGGGGGCTGTGATGATGTACCTAGTAAATACAAAGCGTAAAAGTGGAGGTAACCATGTACTCGGCGGTGGCCTGTGAGGTCATCAAGTACATCAAGACTAGAAGACGGAGAGTTTTCTCATTTTTTCACTCCACTTTTTTCTTCTACATTGTGTCCGTATTTGTCGTGCGTTGCTTAAATTGTAGCTACACTGGCCCCAAACATTTCCAGTAGTATTGCTCCGTTTTGTTCGTATCTGTAAGCTCTCTGAAAACATGCCGTACTACGTACGAAACGAACGCAGAAGGCTCGGTCCGTATCCGTCTTTAACACAGAGCATAAATGGGCCTTTACTCTGAGGACCCCTGAAGTGCCTGTTTGAACTTCAATCATTGTAACCAAAAATGAACCTACAAAAATATTACAGTTGTTATGAATGAACATATATCAGATTATGAATGAACAGCATAGTAAACCACAACAATGAAAATAATGTATTTAGATAGATTGTCTATTGCTCAATATCATATTGTCTAACATTACTGTGGGTCCCACATTAGGAACCAATAAAAATACAGTACAACAATAATATTCAAATACCCAAAGAGGCTCTCAGTCATCTGCAGTAATCACTGTGATACAGAGGGAGGAAGAAACAGGCTGAAATGTTGAACATTTATGCAACATTCTTGGCTTTTGCGAGCCATGTGCGTCAATGAAGACGATACCGATTACAGTCCTGGGAAAAGCCAAATAAACTGCATGTAAGGAGGAAAAGTCAAACAACTGGTCATGATTTTTCCACATATGGACCCAATCATTCATGATGCATGATGGGACCAACAACAGGGCGTCAAGTTTCCTTTTGTTCCGTCTCTTACTTCTGCTGTTGACCACAAACTTCAAATCGTATAAAGAGGATTCAGATGTGGCATACCAGTGAATTCAATGGGTGGATTAAGCTACAGCATGACCTCCAACGAATGTTACTACATCCAAAAATCTACACGCAAAACATGCTTCTTGTGTTAAGACTTTTACTACCTCATGTAAAAACTCATCTGTAGATCAGAGAGGATCAAAATCCTGCACTCAAAGAGGAAAATGTACTTTGACAGTCTCACACCCTGGGTTTGATTAGGAAGTGAAAGGTCACAGTAGAAACAATAGGAAAGAGAGACGAACGAGAACAAAGCAATTTATTGGAAAATGAATGTGACGTCTCAGCAGTTTATGAGCAGACTGGAGTCTCAACCTTTCTGATCATTTAAATTAACTTAAATTTTTGAAAATTACACAGTGAATCTGAAAAGTCAGCAGTTTTCTTGGTAGAAAACAATGGAGGTAGAGCGGTCATTCACGGAACTAAAGGTCGGCCCCTGCAAGTCTACAAGTCGAAGTATCCTTGTATACTGAACCCCAATTTGCTCCCCGGGTGCCGTAGTGGCAGCACACTGCTCCTCAGGGATGGGTCAACTGCCGAGAAAGAATTTCCCCCTATGGGATGAATACAGTATCTAAAAAAATAGTTTAAAAAAAAACCCCACCGGAAATATCTGGGGACAGTGTTGCTACAATTCAAGCAAGGCACGCCAAATGTGTATGGAAACAACGAAGAAAAAGCTCGACGTACTTCGTTACCTCCTCTTTTACCACTTTGTATTTACCAGGTATATTATCAAAATCTCCTCCTACCGTCGCCATATTTGTTGTTGTCGAAACTGTTCTGTTCAAGTTGTTGCAATAATTATGATTCAAATATTAAATATTAAGGTTTTTGGTTATTTATCTAATTTCAGGGAACAAAAGATATTTTTACGTATCTTGTGTTTTTGCAGGGGGTGATAAGTTCATATAAAGCCTTAAAGGAGAATGTTTTTTGTGTTCTTGTATTGGAGATGACACCATACTCCTGTTGATGTGGGATTTACTGCACCAATGGGTGGAGCTGTTCAGGAAGAGCTTTCCCTTTATTACGTGGTGGAATGAGGTCAAACCGAGCCGACACCACCTCTGGGACTGGGGGCGGCCAACACTTCAGACACTCCAGGAACCGTTGGCAGCACATGAAAGAACCATAGAAAGGGCATGTTGTGCAGGAGCTGGTGACCGCCGCGGTCACACGCCGTTTGGAAAAGGTTTGTCAAAAAGTCAACAATACACAAAAGGACTGAACGCTTCTTAGAAACCTGAGGAAGATCATGTGAACTGATGGTGGCAATGTTTTCTTTGTTAATTGGCTAAAGGCATAAGTATGATTCAAACTAGCTAGGTCACTAGCTAGCAGTCATCTAAGATGATAATCTTGGTTGATTCACCAGTGAAGTACGGGATAAAATAAAAACTATTGAGTCCAGTTTAACAGATCAATGCTTTCAAAAGCAATGCAATTTCCAATACTTGGATATAGGATTTTACTGTTCTTGAAGGTTTATCATGATGTCAAGATGAAAACAAAGTTTTAGTTTTGTGATATCAAATTTAATATTTTAATCCCTTCAGGATGACTTTTTATTATTTTCTGTATTGCATCAATCCTTATCCCTCCATCACCTGCTAACTAGGGCTCAGACCAGAGCTAACATTCATGGATGTACACACCTTATTGGGCAGGAAGGACGCGAGCTGGTGCGTGAGACTGAGATGTGTTTCACTGGCTCACCTTTATGGCCTGATCTGACTCTGGAGTTTAACTTCCTTCCAGTGGGCGGCGTCCTCTCAAGCAGCAGAGACGCCCACAGAAGCACAGCTGTGGGTCATGAGTACAAACCTCGGAGCAGCCCAACGTGTTCACTATGAAGTCACTGCTTAGTTGATGTTGGTGAGTCCGTCCATCACGTTTGGTCCCAATATCTCAACAGCTATTGGATGGATTGAAATAAAATTTTTACAGTCATTGTCCTCAGAGGATGAAAACTTTTACATTTGTCGCTCCAATTTCTGTGCAAGTGACACAACTTTACACTCTCAAATTGAGAGCAATGTAATCACTAAAATTCAAATTGGTGTGCAGGTAATACACCAATTCTTCCCATTCATTTGTGGAGAGCAGACATATAGTCAAGTGACTGATGTCATCCAAAGTCAGCTGACCTTTATTGTCCCCGCAAACTCGACCTGAGTATATTTGGATGAATACAAACACTTTTAGTATGAAACTGATATTAAAATCATGCTAATGAAAACACGAAAAATCAAGATTAAAAAATGAAAATAAAAATCTAGGGAGTTATTCATTCAAATGGAAAACGTTGCCTCATTCCTGGTACGTACAGTTTATCAAAGAAAGAATGCACAGTTTACAAGATGTGCTTCAATAACAAACTTCGATATATTTATTTTTAAGATAAGTTGTTGCCATGGAAACGCAACATTTCCAAACACTTCCACGCAAACAATAAAATTGTAAACGTTTCTAAATAGCAACAGGCACAACTCCAGCATATGGTTGGTGTATACGCACAATATGTTACGAGAGAAATACGAGAAATAAAATCTCCTGTTCAGTGTCTAAAGGCTTCATCTTTATTCCCACAGTCCGCAGCATGAACTCGGCTCTGGCCTCTTCTTGGAACAGATCTTATCAACAGGCTTCGTTTCCTTCTCCAGCAGCAGAGCGCCGTAGAATAATGTTAACAATGAGTCGACCTGGAGCAGGTCAAATCAAACACGTCTCTGAAAACATGTGGCTTCTCCGTGTCCTGGGTTGTTTTAGAAGCTGCTGTCAGGTCGGGTCTGGTTCACCCTGTTCATGCTCCGTCTGCACAGCTGGTTCTTCTAGGCTGAGCTGACTGGACCAGGATCCCCGTAACGCTGAGCTCATTATGGTTAATTGTGTTGGATTTGAACAATTGGTTGTGTTGAAGTCTGGAATTTCAGGCTTCAGCTTGTTCTGAGTTTGGCTTTTCATTTGTTGGAAGAGGTGGAGAGTAATTTATATTCATCTATGAGGACAGCGTTGAGCCTCTGACACTTTATATTTCCTTTTCTGCTTTTACTCTGTTGCATTTCAAAGGGGATTATTGTAAGGCTGCAGTTTTAAATTCAGATTTTACATCCGAGAGGAAATCATAAAATATCACTGATATCTCTCCGTCTGTGCTTCCATATTTACATCTTCTCTCATTTTTTCCTCTCCTCTGTCCTTTCATTTCTTTCTCCCTCTCTCCAGCTTATTCATTAATTTTACCTCCTTCCTACAAACATTAAGTGCACACGCACTAATAGGCTTATAAAAACACACAACACATATTTACTAGCATAGTTATATTTTAAATGTAACCACTATTTATCTTTTTGCAACAATTATGGCTAAGATAGACTGTTTCTAATTATTTTTAAATTTTATTTGAATTTAATTTAATTTCTGGAAATCATCTCCTGACCCCACCGTTGCGACCCCCCACTTTGGGAACCCCTGCCTTAAGAAAATCCACAGTGTCATGACCAATTTCATGTAGGAACTATTTTCTCTCTGTGTTATGTATTCCTCTGCAGCTAACTCTAGCTAAGTTAGCTAGACCTCCATGCATGCGTAGATGCAATCTTCTTTTCTCTCTGAGCGGTGATATGGAAAGAAAATAGTTCCTTCATGAGATCGCTCACAACAAGAGGAGGATTATCTTTAGCATTTGGGGTCATGATTTCAGAAAAGAGACGCTGCTGTTGAGATTTTCTAATGAATAAACGAATGAAGGTCCATCTAGTTCCATTATATCTAAGAATAAACAGACATCTCTTCAGTTGATATCTCCAGAACTTAGCAACTCCTCCAAAACAATCATGGATAAATATGTGACTTTGGGGATGAACTGTCCCTTTAAGTGTTTGTGTTCTTCTTGTTTATTGATGAACCAACCCAGCAGCGTAGCCCTGAGTGGAATGACAACCACGTGAGGCACAAAATGTGACGCACACGGCCCCTGCCTGAGGTGCCAGCAGTGTGTAAAGACGGCGGTGGAGAACACCTGTCAAACTTCAGATCAAGTCACAGTTTTTCCAGCTTCAGTCTGTGTGTCTAACCTGACAGGCAGGCCGGAGACGCCATCGCTGCGTCACGTGTCCCATAAATGTGCTCCTGGTCTGATCCATAGCTGATAGCGTGTGGCAGCATCCTTCCACAAGTGACAAAGTGTGTTGGAGGTTCTGACGCAAGAAAACCATTTTGTTGTAGTGTCTGGTGTCACGGGGATGCATAGCAACGCAAATGCTGCCTATAAATATGCTTCCACGTCCAGGCTATTTTAAACCCAACAGGGTCAAACAGGAGAGGTCAGCTTCCTTTTACCACCGGGGATTTATATCCTGAGATCTTTAATTATCTGGAGGACCCAGCAGAGAAACGAGCTGATGATGATTTAGATGTGTTTAAATGCAAAGAGGTCATAACATTTTATAGACTAAAACAACGTAAGTCTTGTGGTGTCGAGCCATTCGTTCATTTTGAGGCTTGATTCTTGACATCTTGACTGACTGGTGTTTTTTGTTCTCTGGTTGCCCTTTAGAACACGGTGATCAACCCCAGGTGGGGTGCATGCTAATACTTTTAGCTTTAGAAGCTAAATAGAAGATAACTTTTTTTTGGATTTAAAAAAAAAAGTCCCCGTCGTCTTGTTTACAAAAATGCTGCAACGCTGTTTTGTTGTGAAGCTCCATAAAAGTTTTGTAGACTCAAAAAGTCCTGATAAAAACGTGTTTGAATCTTTTCCCACATTGTTGACAACTTTCATAACTTCCTCGCTGATCAATAGGAGCACAGAATAAAGATTTCCAGTCTTTACAAACAAACAAACACAAAAACATTCATATCAATCATCTGTGTGTTGCACACAAAGTTATCTTAGCTTAGCATAATCTGTGGTGGTTAGGTGTGTTTTTGATGCCAGCTGTTTCCCAGTTTTCTGTCTTTACAAACAAACAAAAACATCAATATCAGTCACCTGTGTGTTGCAAACAGAGTTAGTTTATCATTAGCATAATCTCTGGTAGCTGGGTGTGTTTTTGATGCTAGCTGCTTCCCTGTTTCCAGTCTTTATGCTAAGCTAGGCTAACCTCATCCTGACTTCAGGTCAGCACGAGAGCGGCACTGATCTTGTCGTCTCACCCTTGAGAAGAAATTGAATGAAAACATTTCACAAAATGCAGAACACTTCCTTCAACTCTTGAATATTTATAAAATCCAAACATTGAAAGCCGTCCTCCCAGATTATTTAATGTGTATCAATGAGTTTATTAAACCTCATGTCGTCGTGGTAACAGTTAATACATGCAAATGATTACATCAGAACATAGTATGGAAGTACACTGGACATTTTAATGACCCATAGATGTGAATATAGACAAACTACTGGCAATACTGTGAGTATATTATTACCTCTGCCAATGAAGTTTTGTTCCCCCTTGTCTGTTTGTTGGTTGGCTGGATTGTTAGCAGGATTACACAAAAACTAATGGATGGATTTCCAAAAAACTTGGTGGAAGGATGGGGTATGGGCCTCATAAAATTTTGGTGCAGATCTGGAGGCCCCGTGTCAGAGAAGTGCTGGGGAACACTGGGATGAAAACATTTAGGTAGCTTAACAGCCTATTAGGACGATAAGCGTGGCAGTAAGTGCTGATTTGCTCCCAGTATTCTTTTCAGGATAGACACACAAGCCAGAACCGGCTTCTCCTCCATTTTCTTAGTTGCCATGGTGACGATTTACGAGTCGATCTAATATACAATTGGTTACTTGATTTAGAACAACAGTGACAACCCAAACCCCTTTTTTTTTCTTTTTTTACATTGCGAGCATTTTCCAACATTTTCCCGAACTACATAAAAATTTGTCAACTGATTTCCGGATAAGCGTGAGGCATGGGCCCAAATCTTTTTAATTTTGGTTCTGATCTGGGTGGAGGCGGATCCAGATTTTTTTTAAAATTGCCTAATTCCACTTCTTATTTGGCTAATTCCAGTTCTCCTCTCCAGGATTTTACTAATGTTGGGGTGATGATAATAATCGGCTAGATAATTTATTGAAGTTTCCTTCACACTGCTAGGACATTTCCCCAGGAAATATTCCTTAAATCAAGCGACTGAATCGTTGATACCTATGAGTGTGTACAGTGTGGTGGTTAGAAGGGGGTGATCTTTATTTAGCCACTAAACATACATGTTTAGGATTGTCCTGTCTTGGCGGAGGAATACGCTCCACTAAATGATAATAGATGTTTAAAACTGATGATTATTAAGGAACAAAGTGCTTTAAGAGAACATATATGTGGTTAAATATTCTCTCTATGTGTAATGTAATATGCCATCTAATGTGAACAGCATATATAGGCAGATTTTAAACAATGCTCATATTAAGTACCATACGTCCATAACAGGGAGTTCATCAACACTTCATAAATCTTCCATCTGCCCTCTCCTTTCAACCCACAATCCCTCCCATCACATCAAAACAGCAGATTAATGGGAGACTTCCTCTACATCTCTTTGCACGTTAGTAATTCATCTTAATTGTGATACATTCCTTTTGGCTGCGTTCCCAGCTCGCCAGATGCTCGACATCTGTTTGACAAATAAATCCCTTACAATGTCTTCAAAGCTTCAAGAGTCAAAGCTTTTACAGGTCGGAAATCCAACACATGCTGGATAACATCTGTCCACAGCTGGTCCTCCAAACCTCCGTATCAGGTCTCCTCAGACTCCAGGATGTGTGTCATCCAAATGGTTCAAGTAAAAATACTCCTCTGGTTTGTCACCAGGGTGGTTTGGCTCTCCCGCCGCCTCTCCTTCTTCCTCTCCAGCCTCATCTTCCAGCAGACAACGCTGGACGCTAAGAGCACAAGTCCGGCTGAGAGGAGCACCAGGCCAAAGTAAGAGATGGTTGATCCATGTGAGTTGAAGCTGTAAGCCACGGCGGTGACCACGATGCCGGCGATGAGGACCACCACGCCAAACGGGACGGTGCAGCGGTAGCAGGACAGCTCGGTCCCGCCGGTGGCTGCGGTCAGCTGGCCTTCGTTGACCAGGGGGATGTTCACCGTGGTCATTGGAGCTGCGGGATGCTCGTTGTTGTTGGCCTTCTCTTGAGTTCCTTGCGTTCTCATGGCGTCCTTATTAGCTTCTTCTGGCATTGCAAGATGAAGGAGCCCTCTGCTAACCAACCACAGATGGTTCCCCGCTGTTGCACTTTTACCCCGTTTCCTTGCTAGGATCTCCCAGTCTGTGTGGAGAAAGAGGCCATTCATTAAGTGAGAAAGAAAGTCAAACTCGTTGCTCAACACTGAGAGAACTCACAGATGCTTTTTGTTAGAATTCAACACCACATTTCACAAATCATCCGCTGCTTTAAAACAACCGCTTTGCACAATCCCAGCCGCCTCCTGACCCCGTCGGAGGGGTCTGCCTGAATGACGCAGGAGCGCTCGGCCCAGCACGAGCTGAGACATTCCCTGGAGAGTGCAGGATATGACATTACAAACTGCTCCGTGAAACGCGAGCAGCTTCAAAACCAACAGCAATTTCACAAGCACTCGGGTCTCCCCCCCGTCTGCTGGGTGGAAAGCTGTGGCTCTGAGTGACAATAAATGAGAGGGACGGTGTCACCTGTACTTTCCATCATTTCTAACACTCGTTGCACAGTCTCTGTAGGATTATGGAGGTGAAACAGACCAGTGGTCAGTGAGGTTATGTCCTCTGTTTGGGGGGAATTAAACAGCTGGGTAGAGTTTACATTGTACACCCACATGGTGGGGATTTAATTGGCTTATTCCACTATTTATTTGGCAAATTCCAGGTTAATTTATTGTTTTTTCATTTTTTTAAACTGAAAATAACCAAACATTTGTTGTTTCCAGCTCATTCCATGTGAGAGTTTGATGGTTTTCTTTGTCATATATAAGGCGGTCAAATGAATCTATGGGGTTTGGACTTTTGTAAGTATTGGAGTGTGTTAAAAAAACACAATATCTGGATTAAATAGTATCAAAACTACAAAACATACAAAAGAACAGATCTCCGATCAGATTTTCAACCCAAGTGCTGCACAAACACAAACTTCTTCCACTCATTAACCATATTTTGGTATAAAAAAAACACCTAAACTGACATCTCCAAATTAAAAAGTCTGTTGCTTTGAATCACTGTGACTTTGTGCAAGAATGCCAGAAAGAAAACACCCCAAGGTTTCATTTTAAAGTATCAGAAACACCCTATGAGACACAGACAGATGGATGTGAGCTTTTAAAAATGGAAGATTTCTGCTGCCTAAAAAAAAGAAGCTAATTCAGTTTAAATAAGTGATAAAGTGTCAGTTTACACTTTACTCAGATTATGACCATCCTACAGTGATTTTTCTACGTAAAGACGAAATGACAACAGACAAAACAAGACGACGGACGAAACAAAAGAAAGACTTTGTTTTTCTCTACTTGTGTTATCATAATGGTCATTAACACTGAATACATTCTTTGCCTGTGAATAACAGTAGTAGAAGTGGAAATAAAGAAACATTAAATAAAGTTTAATTTATTACCTCCACCAAGAGGGTTGTTTTCACCGCCGTCTGTAGGTTTGTCTGTCTGTGGGCAGGATGACTTAAAGACTTTTTGCCACAATTTCATCAAACTTAGTGGAAGAGTTTTGAATGCTGCAGGGATGAAAACATCCGGATAAAAGGGGGGATAATTAACTCTCTGTTGGGGTTTAGTAGATGTTACTTTTTTCATATCTTTGTACTTTGTTCTGCCTGTTAAACCAAAAAGGTTGGTATTAAGTCTTCTAGAGAACAGATTCACATTAAAAACAGTTTTTAACTCTTGTGACCACCTTCAGAGCAGATTTTTACTTCTTTTTTTAAAGTGCAGGAATAACTAGTTACACAGTTAAGTCACCTATTATTGAACTTAACTAAAACGACGGGGTGCATAAAAAATGAAATAAGGTGGAATTTATTACTAAATATAGAAAATTAAAAAATTTTGGAAAAGAAAAATCAAAAATGTGAAAACTGAAGATGGTTGAAATTTGTAACCGTTCTGAAATTAAAAGCAATATATTTTGACTAATTAACCAACGTGTGTATAAGTATGGTTTTTATAATTTCTATCTAAGTATTCTGCCCTATTCCCATGTAACCTGACTTTATATGGAGCCTGTCTTTAGCTGGGAAAATGTGAATGAATTGCCCAAACTTTATTAGTAGATATAATAGTTGACAAATCTCAGACACCGCAGAGGGTCCTTACCTCAAAGCCGCTGTCCATGTTGTCCAGAGATGTGCTCTGCTGCAGTGAAGTTCTTCTCTGGGTGAACACGCGCATTAATTATTGATCAGATTGATGTGATAAACAGTGAAGGTTGTTTTCTCTGCTGAAGCCGACAACAAGCAGCGTCTCTCCCTCCGGACTGGAATCTGACTCCCACTCAGAGGATCGTCCCCCGGTAGAGCCCTCAGGTTGGGAGCTGTCTGTCGGACTGCCATCCCCATACACTGCAACTATTTCAAGTATCGATGATGGGAGAGTGAAATTCACAACTACTAGGACAAATACGGTTTCCCGTGGATTTCAAAATAAAACGCCGTTTGCAGAGCGTGCCATACTTTTATTTTGTTATCACAGAGTTTATTTCCGGTTAGAGAGATTGAAATAAAACAAACATATTAAGCATGAGGAACCGGTTAAGTAGACAAACCATCTCATAGAATGAAATTAAAGAATTTTATATATTATATTATTAAAATATACAATAATCTAAATAAAATTATATTATATTATAAATTTATAATATAAACATAATATAAATTATAATTACAGACCCCCCTGTAGCTATCCTGCCCCAAACTAATTTCAGAGATGCAGCTCTCTTTCAGAAAATGTGCACAAATACGAACGAAATTTAACGCAGAGTACGAGGAAGACCTCCTGTATCCGTCTGTCTTTAACGTTGAACCTGCTGACAAACTAACAAAACAATCAAAGGGCACGAATGAAAACATAACCTCCTTGGCGAAGGAAATAAATATAATATTATTGGAATATTATTACAGACTAGTCCAGGTGAATCTAGTTTCTACAATTTAAAAAAATGTATATACTTTGGGGTAGTTTAATCATGTTTTTTTAATGGAAATATTCAAGTTAAATACAAGTAACACAAAACTGTACTAAGACTTAACAACTACTACATATAAGGGCCCACTATTAACCAAAGTCTCCACTTCATCTTGGACTGTTGCCTTAATACACCATCATGTAAGTCACGAGGTGTCTTATTGTGAAAGGTGAGGCAGGAAGAGTGGTGACGTCTCTGCGGGGTGACAGCTGTGGTGAGAGCAGCCGCTATGTCGCTGCAGTTTACTGATGACGAGTTTGATGTCGCGTGGAGGGAGCTGTACGGGCCGCAGCTGGACGGAGGATGGGAGCTCTTCACGGAGACGATGGGAGTCAAAATCTACAGGCTCTACGACAAGGTACAAAAAATAACACCGCCGCTGACACCCGGAAGGACAGCTGTCACCGACCGAATGAATCCACCGGTACTCGCCCTAGAATCGGAATCATCAGTGATTACTCCCCCCTTCTAAAATGACGTGGGTTTGTTTAATTTAATGGAATTGATTCTTTAACTTGAGTAAACACAACAAAAGTGTCCTCCTAGCGGCCAACAGGGGAAATATGCGGAAATTGAGCGAAAACTATTTGACACAAAAACCGGTCAAACCACATTCCATTTACAAATCGTTCAGTTCAGTTTTCCATCTCCTTTGGGAACATATGCCTACTTAATCAAACATGATTGAATACATTTATGGAATTAGAATGATCCTTTCTTCAATTCGGCATTGTCCTGACACATTAAAATGCAGTGTTTGTAATTAATTTAATAAGTAGGACCTGAAAATCAATGCATGGATTCTCTCTATTGCCTGACTGGCCTTGAATTCTGATACAAAAAGAAAAATTATTATCAAGTGTGATGCAGCAAAAACATGTGAATTTTGAGATATGTTCGACACCATATTTTTGCTAAAACGTAAGATTAAATATTTTATTTTAATTATGTGGAACTTCCTATACACAATATTCCTATTCCACATTAATATATACAATTTTGCAGACACTTTGACTTTGACCGACTTCTGTCAATAATTTGAGTTTATTAATTTCATTGATTTTGTATACACTGAACCATGGTCAGTCATCCAAGTAAGCTTTATAATATTTGGCTGAAGATGTCGGACATTAATCATATTATTTTAAGCATCTCTCTCACAATCTCATATTTTTATCCTCCATTATATAATTCTGGGTGATACAGCCATCTCTTCACTGGATCTCTTTTCAACTTGATTATATATGTATATATTTTGTTTTTCGTTTAAGATTTTTTTGTGGGTGAAGGGGATATGTGCTATCTCCTGATGGCTCTTGTTTTAGACCCTGTTTACATGACGGCAGTTTTACTAAAAATGGAGTTTGCCAAACAGCAACAAAAGTTTACAGTCAAATACAAAAAAATGTCATTTGAAACGCCCCCTTAGTTTTGCTGTGTACTGCCGAAGGCAAACAACCTCAAACTTGTATTTTTTTGAATGGAGTTTTGTGCGACTTCACTTCCTCTTTAAGTTGACGTACATTTGGCAACAGATTTAACGACTAACAATGCAGTTTGTCGGTTTAATTGGATTCACGTGTGCGAGAAACGTCCTCAGACCTGTTGGTCAGCTTTTAAACCAAAACCCAACAGACTTCCTCAGTCTGGGTGAGAAAGGGAGTCGCCTCACACAGACTAATCAGAGTAGTGTGGTTTGGGATTACTGTGGGTGAGGCCTGCATTAGAAGAGAGAACTTTTATGTGCTGTTTTCAGGAAACTGGACTTTATGAGTACAAAGTGTTTGGTGTGCTCACCGCCTGCACTCCAGAGCTGTGTGCAGACGTCTACATGGACTTGAAGTATCGGAAAGATTGGGATAAATATGCAAAAGGTAAAAAAACAGTAAGGCGCGGTTCACACTTTTACTGTCCATCCAAACTTTACCTCATCTCTCCTGCTTAAGACCTTCATATTCACATCATGTCATGTCTCTGTAACGTACCTATGAATAAATAATGTATTTATTAACAGTAGCACACATGTAGCCTTATCTTGTATAGCTTTTTCATGTGTCTTCTATGATCTTCAAACAGGGATGATTCTAAACAGTGAAGTAACCCTTTAAATGTTTTATTCTTGTCTGCATGCGCCTCTACAGTAACCTGAAGGTAACATGTTGTTGCTGTAGTCTGTAGTCGTATTGTAGCCGTTCAAAAACTACAGTTACATTCAGTCCTAACACATGGTTTTTAGTAGTAGTTGAGTAGTTTTAATAGCAAAGTATGTTGTGTTTTTGGGATAGTCTTGTTGTCTGTGGTGTTAGTGTTTGTAGGCCTTTTGCTTTGGCGTCCTGCACCAGCTGTTCATGAAATTAACTAGACGTCACACAGAGAGGGCAAACCTCCAACAAGGCAGCCCAGTTCCCCCGTTATGTCACAGAAAGCATCAGTCCCCCCTCAGAAAGTGACTCCATGAAAACCTGCCCCTAGAATCTGGATCACATTGGTATCATTATTAGTTTGATAGATATTCAAGATGTCTCCCTCATTTAGAGACATGTTCTTCTTCTTTGAGTTAGCTGCTAAGTGCTAACAGCTGCTAAATGCTTCTAGCTGCAATTTCCTTCTCTGTCGCCGGCTCACTTCTTTTATACAGATGTTGATTCGCAGCAGCAGAACAACAATAATCACTATTACTCCTTTTTAATGTTCATACAGAACATTGAGACATAATAAAGGTGCAACTGTCCCGCCTTTAAAGGGCCGTAGGCTTTAGATTAGCGGTTGCTAAATAATTGTAGCTTACTGCCAGCTCACTAAGCTAATGTTAGAATGCTAATATACAACTAATGGGTAATATGGAGTACAGTCGACATGTCTGTCCTATAATAATGCTGCTTAATAATGATGTAAATCCTGAAGATTAAAAAAAACTTAAACTTTAAGATGAATTAAATGACTATCATAAATAATGTCAGTCAGGTTTTCATATTTTATAATTTCCTGACTTACAACTATTTGAGAACAACTTAATGAAAACTAAACTAATAAAAACTAATGCGTACATTTACAAAAGATCTTTTGCATCTCTAAAAGTGTAATTTTCGATAGTTATGCTAGCCTCATGATGCTAGTGTGACTTCCTGTTTGTCTAGTTGATTGCTCTTATTGGACAGTGATACAATGTATCCCAGGAACTGCTTTACATATTCGTAAAGTCTTTACTAGCAAGGACATTTCTTGAGTATTAATGCTGCGGCTTGATTTAGTAAATTGCTAGGTTAGCTTGACACCAGTTAGTAGCTACTAAGAACTTAAGAGTGACTCTGTAGGATCCAGGTGTGGCTTTATGGGTTGGCCTAACGGGCCTCTTCGCCCACCCACTAATATAACTGGCCCATCCTAAACTAGTCATTTTTTTAGTCATTTTTCATGAATTCACTGACTTTATCTAAGAAATCTTTGACGAAATCTATCTCACTCCTTAGTTTTCTTTTCCTTTCCTTTCCTTTCCTTTCCTTTCCTTTCCTTTCCACAGAGACCATTACCATTAAAGTCACACTGAAGTGTATCCGTCCACCTACAGCTGATGATGCTATTTGATTTTATTATTCTATTTGTTTTACCCAGAGCTCTATGAGAAGGACTTTGGTGGACATACTGCGATCTACTGGGAAGTAAAATACCCGTTTCCTCTGTCAAACAGAGACGTATCCTTCTGATCCACATGAGTTCGTGGACGAGCTAAAAGATCTCCTCTTTACAGACATGAAATGAGGCCATAATGGAGAGAGTGTGTTCCCTAACAGCTCAACCCTCAGTACGTATATGTGCGGGAGCGGAGAGACCTGGACCTGGACGGCAGGAAGATCTGGGTCATCCTGGCCAAAAGTTCTCCAGAGACTCCATGTGCGGAAAAGAGTGGAGTGCTGCGGGTCAAAGACTACAAGCAGAGCGTTGCGCTGGAGAGCGATGGAGCCTGTGGAACTAAAGGTACCACATGTTGAGGGAAAATACTGCAATATAGTAATGTAATACTGACTAATACTGCGAGTGAATATTAAGCAGAGCTGGAATTGTAGTCCAGAAGAAGATTCAGCAAATAATTTTTAATAGCACCCAATAATTTAAAAATGTCATGATGACTTCTGGAAACTTGTAAAAATGCATTTTACACAATGATTAATTAACGACACCATCATGAGCGTCAGGTCTTGATCACGTATGTTTTCTTTCAGTGTTCATGAATTACTTCGATAATCCTGGTGGCATGATTCCCACCTGGCTGGTGAACTGGGCTGCTAAGGTGAGCACATGCATGTTCTACTTTAAGCTCTATTTTATTCTCATATAAACTAACCACAAGAACATTGAATGGTTTAAACCTTAATGACACGTGAAGTAGATTTAAGGCCAGTAGTTTTAACAGATGGATCACATGCAAAGAATTTCTTTATTGGGATCAATTAAGTTCAGCTTTATTAGCTGCAGCGCTGACTGCAGACGTGCTAACGTTAGCTGCAGAACTGGCTGCAGACGTGCTAACGTTAGCTGCAGCGCTGACTGCAGACGCGTTAACGTTAGCTGCAGCGCTGACTGCAGACGCGTTAGCTGCAGTGCTGACGCAGACGCATTAATGTTAGCTGCAGCGCTGACTGCAGACGCGTTAGCTGCAGCGCTGACTGCAGATGCGTTAATGTTAGCTGTAGCGCTGACTGCAGACGCGTTAATGTTAGCTGCAGCACTGACTGCAGATGTGCTAATAGTAGCTGCAGCGCTGACTGCAGACGCGTTAATGTTAGCTGCAGCGCTGACTGCAGACGTGCTAATAGTAGCTGCAGCACTGACTGCAGACGCGTTAATGTTAGCTGCAGCGCTGACTGCAGACGCGTTAATGTTAGCTGCAGCGCTGACTGCAGACGTGCTAATAGTAGCTGCAGTGCTGACTGCAGACATGTTAACGTTAGCTGCAGCGCTGGCTGCAGATGTGCAAACGTTAGCTATTATGAGTGTTGTCTGCATCAAGTTTTTAAAAGTGTTGCCATG
The DNA here is from genome assembly GCA_037577475.1 of Chaunax sp. Z400. Classification (NCBI taxonomy): domain Eukaryota; kingdom Metazoa; phylum Chordata; class Actinopteri; order Lophiiformes; family Chaunacidae; genus Chaunax; species Chaunax sp. Z400. The sequence goes on from CM075197.1 coordinate 26,511,868, forward strand.
TTTACTGGGGTGACGTCTCTCCCCCTTTTTCTCTCCTTTTTTGATGTAGTTCTGCTGATACCCTTGAAAGCAAAGCAAAGGAGTTCAGTAGTAGTAGTAGTAGTACAGTAGTAATAATAGTTTAAAGAGTTTAGTTAACCCTAGTTAACCCGAGGATAACCTTAATAAAAAATATTATTATCCTATTATTATGTTATTATACATTTGATAAAACCTAAAACAGTTTTAATATTTCAACCATACATTAATAATAATAATAATAATTGAGGTTTTTCCTGACATGAGGAAGCCGTCGTCATTGTTGACCTACTTAAACCGATCTGAAGAGGGTTCAGCCACAGGCCTCGGCTCCATCCCTCCGCCTGCTTTACGGTCTCCATCATTGATAGCAGATGTGTTTCGGGGCGATGTCCACAGCTCCTCTCCTCGTCGACCTCCTGGGCGGAGATGTGTTGAAGACCCTCTGTGTGTTTTTCTTATTTTACAGAATGGGGTTCCCACTTTCTTAACAGACATGCAGAAGGCCTGCAGCAACTACGACCACTACCGCCTGAAGAAATGATGGCACCTGACAGACAACGGCTCAGGCTCAAGGGCTCCGATTTATTAGTCTGGTTTTAGTTTGGGGATGTTGTTCAGCTGCTGTTGACTCAGGCATGATGTGCATGACCGCCCACCCTCATTAATAGGCTGCTGTGAATCTGTTCCATTGTGCTGGACTGTTTAATACTGTGTGCAATCACTGTCAGCTCCAGGTCCTCCAGGATTCAGGAGCTTTGTAGAAGATTTTTAAGCTTGGTTTATCCAGAATACTCCGATGTACTGTAATATTACTGTACTATTATTATTATTATTATATCATATTAATACTATACTGTATTAGTACTGTGGTCCTGATGTGGTGAAACAACGATTGGTAGAAATTTCTCGTAGAGAGTTTTGAATTTGTCACATTAAATGTGACAAATTCAGAAAAAGTTGACGCTGGAATCTTCTAGTTTATTTTAATCAGTGTTTGATCGATACAGGTTTTGTTTTCAATAGCCAATACTGAAATGCAACAATATAATAATCAAAGCTGCTACAAAGAATTTTTTTTATTTTTTTTTACCATTGATTAATCTGTTGATTATTTTCATGATTAATGGTTCAGGCTACAAAATGTCAAAACTGATGTATTCAAGTTGCTTCTTTCGTCCAACGAACAGTTTAAAATCCAAAGACTCTTCATTTGATATAAACGATAAAGAAAAGCAGAACATACTTAAATTAAATAAAAACTGGAACCAGGAAACGTTTGATTTTATGTTTTAAAAATGATCGAAATGATTAATCGATTATCAAAGTAGTTGAGAATTTTCATTTGATCGACTAAAGGATTATTTATGGTATTTATAATAATAACTATAAATGAGAAAACGGAGCACATATTTACCTCTGATGTCATCGTCTGCAGCAACATATTTTATGTGGATTTAATATGACTTCTTTTTTGTTCGATTACGCAAAAACTGACGGATTTCCACCAAACTTTATGGAAGAATGCATTAAATCCATAGATCCATAGATGTTCTCTGTCTTTCTTTAAGAGAGGACGTTTTTCCTCATTTTCCCTAATTACATAGAAACAACTGAGCCAATTAAAAACCTTCATACTGAGAACTATTCTAGTTTTCATTATTGATTACTCTGAACCCAGTGACGTCTTCATAATGGATTTGTTGGTTGTACAAAAGAAGCAAATATTCTTCATTTACTGTCATAAATGACAAAGAAAAGCAGCAAATCCTCACATCTAAGAGACTGGAACCAACAAAAAATGACAGAAATAATAATAAATTATTGAATTTTTAAAAAATCAACTAATCAATTAACCTCGTAATTATTGTAGCTTTAAAAATAATTCTAAATAAAATTTGAACAATTATTTATCACTAATGAAGCATCGTGTCTGAGATAGAAATTCTCTTGATTACTGAGACAGAAAAATGCATTATGATTATATATTATTATATGTATCGTTATATTGAACAAGAGCAGAATACAGAACAAGCAACACCATTTAATTGCATTATGCTAAGCTTTATGTTTGCAGACATCAGTCCTGTTAGAATGAAGTGTTGAAAACAAACCTGTACTTTTAGACTAGAGCTGCCTGATTTCATTCTTTTCATTTCTTTCCAGAGGGTCTTTATTTATGCAGAGCTCATGTGAAGATGCTCTAGGCTGATTTATTATGGATGCATGTGATCAAAGATACAGTATGTGAGATGATGCTGTACAGTGCTTCTGTCCATACAGGTGAATGTGGTTTAACCGGGTTATGAAAATCCTATTACTGTGTAATACTGCTGTTATTGAAATCAATAAACTGTTATTTTAAATTTAGCACCATTAATTGTGTGTTTTCTCTCATCCGCTATTATAATAATGCTTTACTAGTACAAGTAGAATCTCTGTGGTCTGGGTGTTTGCAGTGTCTGTCAGATGAGATGCTACAGTAACCATGGTAACCTCTGCTAACAGTAATGGCTGCTAAGCAATGCGGTGTTTGACTTAATACAGCTGCTATCTTATTAGTGGAGCAGGAAGATAAACAGTCCTGCAGTAAATCCCTCATAAATCTTAGAGGTGCTCTTATTTTGGAGGCTGCAGTTTATGATGCTGCTGAATTGCGGTGTATCTAATCTTTAGCTTAACGTCATTGATTAATATGGGATAGAAAAATATAATAAAGCCTATGCAGTTCAACAGCCTTACAAACGCCACACACACTTGGAAGTCTAATTTCTTAGCAGGTAAATGGTTATAGTTGAGATGCAGGGGTGTGTCCAGAAGGGTGGGCTGTGGTGGCTCTAACCACCCTTTGAAATCTGATTTGCCACCCAAAGTGCCACCTCATTATCCCAAAATATGATTGGCTATCTTTCCATTGAGAGGTGGAATCTTCTAACCAAGTTTTTGCTTTATGCTTTATATTATATATTTGTTCCCACTCTGCTGTGTTGTGATTGGCTATTTATCTTTCAAATGCACTTACTGTAAGTCACTTTGGATAAATCTTCAGCTAAATTAAATTAATGTTAAAAAATTAATGTTATGATGTGTGTAAGTCATACGACCCCTGCTGTTCACTGTTAAAAGTGAAATCAGGTTAGGAACCTTTATCCTCCTCCACCGCCACTCTGTGTTTTTTCTTCTTCTGTGCGGATCAGACGAGAAACTGAAGTGTTAGCCCAGATGTTTCCTGTGGGAAGAAGATGGTCTCTGTTTCCTATGAGGTCACTCTGCTGCGGGTGTAGTGGTGGCTTTGGGCTGTTATGTTTTATTACCTCTTTACTGTCTGTAGACCTCGATGGAGCAACTGGATCTTTAGAGCCACTCTGGTCCAGATCTGAATATGTGTTTCAGTAATGAAAGCATCAGTGCTCCAGTATCTGGACTTTGGTTTCAATGGTTAAAAACAAATAAAATACAATTATTTTGTGGTAACGAACAAAGAAGGAAGTAAAACAAAATGTAACGCAAGAGAACATTTCTCATATTTTAAATTTCATTTTTGATAATTAAGTCAATATCCTTTATTAGAAAGAATAAAAACAAAGATTCTGGAGCCATATTTAGAATAGTTACCCTCTTGTAGTGCTAGTTTGTCAAGAGTTGAATATAAAAAGGAGTATCTTATTTTAGTTCATTTTTAACAAAATGTCAGAAATACACATATTAGGGAGGAATTCTTCCCGATATTTAAAATAAATTTGCCTTTAATTCATTTGAAGAGACGAGTGGAAACATAACCTTGATAGAGGTAAGAAATCATAAGATGCTGTAATTCTGCTAATTACAGTAGATTAAACACATTTTCTGACAGGTGTGCACACATACTTCCTGCCCCCCTGCACTGGTCAGTGCCCCCTCATGGGCCCCCTGGTTAATAAAGTCTGGACACACCCCTGGATCTTACCTGACTGCGTCCCTACAGCAATCTAATATTCAATTAAAACAATGTTTTAAAATATGAATCCTTATTATTACATTAGACATACTTCACAGTGATTCCTCACTGATGTACTGTTATCAAATGTGGATGTCAAAAGGTTGAAGATGGGTTCAATTACGTGGTTAGCGATAAAGATCAACAATGGTCCAAAATAATGCTGATGAAGACTACGTCAGTTATTAGATTCCATATTTAACATTGCATATTAGGAAAATATTCATAATAATATAGAAAATAAGGAGACCCAGAGCAGGATATCATCCACCAAAGGAGACTGGAGTTCTCTCATATTAAAAAAAGAAAACATGTTCAAAGTTCAATATGAAGAAATCATAGAGGACTGATTTAATACAATTTATATTTTATAGGGTCAAAAAAGTCAAACTTTCTTTCAGTTTTTTTATTGTGCAGAAATGCATTATAGCATTTAAATGGCAATATTTAGTAGTGTAATATACAGTATGTGCTTTTAATCATTTTAACAGTTTTATGTCAATAAAATAAATTCCATTTTGATATTCTTGAATCCTGAATGCCTAATAATCTATGGATTTAAAGTTAAATTGCTGATATTTGTAAGAACTAATACCCACTGTTGCAGTTTTGCTAAAGTGAAAATGCACCAAACTTGAACCAGATGAGACCTCAGACAGATCTCTGATCTTTTTACGCCCCCTGCTGGTAGAAGTTGTTCATCGACTGTTTAAAACAACCAACTGCACTTAAAAAGGGACGTTCAGACCTCAAAAGACTGGAAGTTGTTAAATCACATAACTTCATACATTCACATTGCATTTAAAACAATCCGAGATTTATTTTTAGAAATATTTGCAAATGATGACGTCACACCTCCAGCCTCACAGCAGTGATTCTTTAATCTCTTCTTTGACAACAAGAAACTCGTACGGTAAGATTTAATCATACGAAATATAATAAGTCTGTAATCATATATTCAGGTGGAATCTTGTTGCAAATTAATTCTGATTGTCTGTGTTTTATTTACATTTTAACACAATATTTGAATGTAAATAAATTCATTTAAATGTGTTTATTTGAAAACACTTAAAATAAACATCTGACTTGTTTAAACTTTAAATAATATATACTTAAATGAAGCATCAATGTGTGTGAATCTTTCTCTAAAATGAAGTCAGTTACATAATTTGAAATAATAGATTAGAGGGGCTTAATGCTGTCCCCCTGTGATCTGCACTTATTGTCAATGACTATAATTATATTGATCAGACTCTATGTGCAGGAATCCTCTGGATCCATAGTGGAAAGTTTAGATTTGACAGAAGAATGTTGACTAGTTGGAGAAAGAAAATGTTTCCAGGCTCTGTATTCGTCTAATTTTTGTAGCAGGAGGCCAAGTTTTTCTTTTCAGAGACGGTAAACGGTGAGTTGGTCTCAGTCTGCTGGTGATGTTAGACGTGAACCGACTGAATGTTCTCATCCGTTTGTTTGGGAAAACCGGTGACAAAAATCAGATGTAAGATCCATTCAGGGCAGCATTTTATCCCCTGGAATGTCTCGGGTGTATAAAATTCAGTCCTGGAGTCTTTCCACTGCCAGTCGTCCACAAATGGAAGACAAATATATTTCTTGGCCGGCCGTTGTATTTCAGAGTGAGGTTCTTCTGATTGCTAATATACAGGGGCTAATTAGCTTAAGAAAGTGATATAGTTTTTCTGCTGGACGGCTGCCCCCCCTTCACCGTCAGCTCAGATTTCCCAGGTGCCTCTCTGTCTGCCAGAGGTAACAAAATAATGGCTCTGTTTGGAAGCCGAGTTTTTTTGTGTTTTTAATAGATTACTATTAGAGATATTGGTGGACTCGAGGGAATCCGCGACCCTGAATAGTCTCTCGCTCGTCTCTCACTCTGCTAATCAGCTGCATTTTGGGTGGAAGGCTCTCGGCTCCGTTGTGCATGCAGATTCAGCCCGAGAAACTGCAGGCATCGATTTCACTGCTTGAGTTTCTTTTTTCCCCTCCATCACAGAATGACAGTTATTTCCTGTGATGTCAGGACATGCGAACAGCTGACGCTCCTGCATCCAAACCACAGGCTTCACGGTGCAAATATGTCAGTTAACACTTCAAGAAATAGATGGTGTAAATTATTATTTTATTATATGAGATCAGATCCACCGTGCAAACTTTCACAGAGTCTATCCTTGAAGGCATTCAGCTCTTGGACTCTGTTGTTCTCACAAAACTGATGGATACCGTTGTGCCAAGAATGCAAAAAAGAAACAGACATTCGAACACTGCCTTTTTTCCATAGATGTAAAATAGAACTAGATTCCTGACCTAACGATGGATCCTATTCATTCCAAAGGGAACAGCTCACCTGGCACCAACGCCAGAGAAGTTTCTTGCAGGGTTGAGCGAGTGCTCGGATCAGTATTCTGAGAATAAGGGACGTTTTATGAGAATCATCCAAGTGAAATGTGTCGATAGGGAAGGAAAATCCTCATTGCTGACTGAAGTTTATAGAAGAAAACTTACTCCTGTGATCAGGAGAAAGATTGATCTGAAGCTAAATTCTGCAGTATACTGAAATACTTTTTTTTTTTTTTATTTGCGGTGCATATATATCTTCAATTTTTACTGACTTCAAAGGTTTGCTGCTCTCTTTCTGTTACCCTGAGCATTTCTCATCATTTCACCAGAAACTTTATGGTGTTTTCTTTCTGAAAAGATAATAATAATAAATCAGCAGCACCGCAACGAAGACCCTTCTCTACGACGCCTTGATTTTTCGCACTGTGTTTAAATTATGGCGTTCCGAGAGCAAAAGAGACGGGATTTAACGACAAAGGTTACATGGTGGTTGATCTGGACCTCTGTTCGGAGGGTAAGGAGCTCCCGGACCTCACCTTGTCTTCCCAATTTAAAGACCTTTTTAGTTGATTTCTTCTTGTTTGAATTAGCTGCTAACGGCTACTAGCTGTTTTAAATCTTTTTAAAGCACTCATAAGACAATGCCTAGCGTCACACCCCCGTCCTGCCTTTACGCCTCTTGTTCGCACAGATTTTGGATTCGGCGTTGCTACTACCTCCACCGACTCCCCATTACATCTTCATCGAGTTCATACAGAACGGCGAGGCATAGTAAAGGCGCACCAGCCCTGCCCTGAATGAGGCAGAGTAAAGGCGCACCAGCCCCGCCCTGAATGAGGCAGAGTAAAGGCGCACTGAATGAGGCAGAGTAAAGGCGCACTAGCCCCGCCCTGAACAGGCCGTATTAAAGACGCCATCATCAGAGTGGATCAGAAGCTTGTTTTGAGAAATATCGATGTCACAATTGTCCTGATGGTTTTTAAATGCGGTGCCACTCCCATTTATGGGCTCAAGGAGAGCAGCTGCGCCACCTAGTGGTAAAGTTTGAGACACTGTTCAGGTCCAGTGTTTGACTTCATACCACAGATTTTTACACCGGCCCAATGGTTTACTCGGTTTTCAACTGTTCAACATTTTCTGTCACGTTGTATAAAATTACGAGCAGCCATAAAAAGAGTTTTTTGTGACTTTAATTGCAGACATTTTTATTTCCACTACAAAACATTCAACCTCTGCAGCTGCCTCTTAGAAAATAGAGAAACTATTAATAGACTCCTCCTGTCTGGAGATGCATAGTGAAAGGAGTAAAAAGAGAAAAACCTGGATGGATCCCAGCTGATAATGTTCTGATGTTCGTCTAACATTCATCTTTAGGCTATAAGTTACACAACACACTGTTCAGTGGTGTCGACCAGCTGAGTGCCAACATCAGCGGCTTTTAAATCAAACGTTTGGAGGTGATTCAACCTGAGTGAATTCATCAAACTGTACAAAGCTTAAGTTCTCATTCAGATGAGTGGTTTCCTATAAAAGATATGATCTATGTGTGTATTTAGGAAACTACACCTAAACACAACCATGGATTCTACTTCATGTTTCTCATTTTACACATTCAAAACATTAAATATCCAGCTGTCAATTCTGTAATGGTGTTTTCAGTAATGACCTTTGAAAAATGCTTAAATCTCTTCTTCTGTCTTGGAATGTAAATAACTGTTTCTTCTTCTTCTTCTGTGATCATCTACTATTACTACTTTAAATCCATGCAGTTGATCTCATTTACAGTTTTACTTCCTGTCCAAACACTGAACAGGCAGAAAATATCATGGTCTCGGGTCATAAATGCTTAACCAGGAATTATATTAAATTGTCTTTCATTGTCGTGGGGTCGACAAACGATTATAACATCTTTGATTTTTGGGTGAACTACTTCTTTAAAGGCCATTTAAATACCTGAATTAGACTCAGCAGATACTGATAATCATCCACATCCTGGTCTCTACTGTTCACTCCTCACAGGTGAAAGAGAAAGATGTAAGCAATAGTTTCCGTTGGTGGAGGAAGGGAGATCCACTGTAATTAAGAGAACTCCCTTTTTACAGTACATATACACTGAATGCATTTCTAATTTTAAACACTGTGCTGCTTGTCTCTGCAAGTATGCATCTGATTGCATAACAGTAATGCTGCTGCTCTACTAAAGCCAGCTATTTGTTTTTCTGGCTGTTTTTTTTTTTGCGTTCATTAAAAATAATTGTGCTTTCTACCGAGCACACCACAGACTGGCACCTCCTCTGAGCCACTGCTCCTCTCCGGGCCAACATAAGCCCTGCATACCGAGGAGGGACTGCTTGTGTTTACCTCTCCCTACCGACAGCAGACTGAGGGTCCTCTCCTTTTTTTTTCTTCTGTGGTTTCTGGCAGCCAGCGCCGGATTCCTCCGTGTCTATCAGTGCAATCAGCAGGCCAGACCCGCAGTCAGCCAGGCAGCTTGAAACAAAGCAGCATGAACGGCTGAACATGAAGAAGGTGAAGCGTTTCTTTTGGGATACTGAGAGGAAGAATCTGTGCTTTCTCTCAGCTCTGACAGTTTGAATGTGTGCATCGTTTCCTCCTCATCACATGTACTGGTATCAACACAGAACATAATGCAGTAGATTCCCAGTCAAGGTTACTGTTCAGTATCATTTGGACGATAAAGTTACTCGTTAAACTGGAAAAAAGAACCCATTTGTCACCCACCCATTTGAGTGATCTCCTTTAAAGAATATCATCGAATATATCAATATCATACATTTTTGCTCATTAATATCAGTGTTGGCATCTACCTCAATCGCCAGAATAAATGTTGGCACTGTATGTTTCTGCAAACCAGACTCTTTTGTGTTTCAATTTTATATTGTCACAATGCTGTGCTTTAGATCTGGTTAGGTTTAGGTACAAAAAACACGTTTAGGGTCAGGAAAAAATGTTTTGGCTTAAAATATCTTGTTTTGTCTCCACAAATATGGCAGGAAACTCCCAGTGTGTTGTTGAAGATATTCGCCTTAAGGTCCATTTGTGCCCTACGTTAAAGATATGTACAGATACGGACGGAGCCTCTTCTGCTTTCATTTTGTACGTATTTGGGCACATTTTCGTAGAGCTTATGGATACAGACGAGACGGACAAAACAGAGCAATACCACCGGAATTGGTTGGGGGCAGTGTAGCTACAATTCAAGCAAGGCACGACAAATATGTACGGAAACAATGAGGAAGAAAAAAGTGAAGTGAAAAAGTGAAAAAAACCTCTCCTCATACCTAGATGTATTTATTGGCCTCATAGCCCATCACCGAGTACATCGTTACCTCTACTACGTACATCTTTTGACCCTTCACTGCCCTCTAGTGGATGTAACGATGCCAACGTAAAAGATGCACGGAAGTATGTGGACATTGTCGGACACACCTTTTGAAACAGACGTATCTATCTACGTATTTTTCGTACGTAAATGGAGAATAAATTAGCATTTAGTCGCAACAAACGCAACTACTAAATGTCCCATCAGACCACTATAATGAGCCAGTTTGTAGGTTGGTTGAAGTCGACTCAGACAGCGGTCTCATGCTTGTTCGTAGTCAGATTGCTCCACCTCCAACGTGTTCTCGTCCTGGTTCGTCTCATACTTGCGGCCTTTTTCGTCTCATCCAGACACGAAACCGTTTGGCTTTTGTGGCCGATGTGCAAAAACCTTCCTCCCACAAAGTTTAGACACAAAACCGATGTGGTGTTTGCTTTCACATGGGACATGAACTAAAGCTTCCTGGGTAAAAGTTGTGTATGCATGACCTGCCACTTTCTCACTTTGTAAAATACGTCACATTTTGCATTTTGTCTGGTCTCGTATCGACATGACTGTTTTTCCATTGGAGGTATTGTAAAGCCCTGTAGGGGTACCTTCTGTATGAGTTCTCAAAGGATGGCTCAACTTTGCTTTACTTTCTGTTTGGGCACGAAAAACACTTGTTCAGGGTCGGGAAAAGATCATGTTTGTGCTTAAAATATTTGGTTATGTCCCAAAATGTCCCAACGATTGCTTTAAATGAGCCGGTTCGGTTGAAGTGGTCTCTTCCATGGTAACGGTCTCTGTGCTTGTGCCGTCTCTTGTGTTCTGGCGACTCTCTCTCTGAAGAAAAAGTCAGTATATTTGTAATAAACGGCTTCTGAGCTGCTCCATCACTCTGCTTTACATGAGACTTCCAGGATCCACACCTCAAATGATATCATTACCGCCTCAGCAGATTATTATTTTTGCTTAACCACACACATAAAACCAAAGTGCGTGCTGATATTCTAAGTGTCTTATTGAAGTGACAGGGTGTTGGTTAAAGATCCATGTAATGCAGAGACATGTTTACTGAGGAATGATAAATAGCATGATTTGTGCTGGCACCATCCGAGTGCTTTTCTTGGAGCACAGCTTTACCTTCAGTGATTATTTGGATTAGACTAAATCATGCTAATACCCGTCAAGACACTGCAGAGAAATATTAAACCTGCACTGAAACAATGTGAGGGTTTTGATTTGTGTTTCTTTAGACATTAATTTCTTGTTAATTGTCAGAATCGTTTTTGAAGAGTGGGAAAAGTTTCCTCAGCAGGTTCAGATAGAAACATTCTTATAGTGAAAGCCTTTTTGTTTAGTTTATATAGCATCTATCAAATGATCTTGATGAATAGTGTTTTTATAATGGTACTATTACTGTAGGTTATCAGTCTGTTATACAAGCCCATAGTGGCTTTAAAATTCTTGTCATTTTCTTTTCAACTAAACTTTATTTTTTACCTGCAGCCAAAAGAGCTACACAGAAAAATGAAAAAACAAACAAAATCAACAACAATACAAATGCAGGTATTTCATAGTTTAGGTTTAGTGTTACATACCTATAGTACTGGTTTATGTTAGTGCTCTTCATGCTAGGCATCTAAATGGTTAAATAGTTCCTGTGTGTTTTATTACAGAGACGTATAAGTTATAAGATCTGAGTCACATAATAAGACTATTTTATCTTAACCACGGTTTGTAATTATTTCACCATAAATGCATCAGGACTTTCTATGAGCTGGTGCCCCACCACATACATCAGGTGCCCTTTTTTATTTGTTTTGCCCCTGCCCCTCAGGCAGCCTCAGTCTGCCACTGCCTGATGCCACAGATTTCTTTTTACTTTCCCAAAAGAGGGAAATAAAGAAAACTTTTTGCTCTCTTTTTTTAAAAATTGTTTAACCAGCAAAAAGCGATGAAGCATTGAGGCATGAGGCTACGAGTTTTTTCAATATGGCACCAGGATTTTTCCATTGGTTGTTTTTACCCAGAAGGGGGCGTGTTCGTGAAGTTGCCCTCTATTAAAAACGTATTTTCAATAAGTGTTCCTCTTTAACCCTTTAACGTGCTCCTACCTTTTCAAACCGGTGTTAATAACATACTTTTTCACACCTAATTTTCTGTCTTATTCAGCCTCGGGTAGCGCTTCAGTCTGTGGTTTGCTGAATGCTGCGTTTAACACTGTTATTATCAAATTAAGCGAGGACGACACTGAGGCACAGTCTGTGCAGACACCATGGAAGACAGTTTAAAAAAAACAAAAATGTGTGCAGATATGAATCTGTCACCACCAAACGTTCTAATCAGCAGTGAAACAGTTTAAAGAGAAATGTTTGTTGTTTCACACCGAGCGCACGGAGCCAGCAGTAAACCTGTCTGTGAACTTAAGAGCTCTTCTATAAACTGGTCGACGGTGTATTCCCCAGTAAAAACAAGGCCGTGCTGGTCAGAGATGGATAGGGGGCATGTTGGGACCAATAAACCCAAAATACACAAATACCTCAAATGAGATGTCTCATTGTTGGCTGCAGACTGATTTACTGATTCCCAGAATCAAAGGCCAGTCGCCCTCAGACTGTCGGCCCTCACAAACAAAAGCGGGAGTCTGGGGGAGGACACCAAGGCTGTGACACTGGTTTTATCACTCTATCACTGGTAATAGATGTAATTTATGTGCTGCTGCAGTAAATGTTGGAATGCATTGATTTATCAATGAAATTCAATCAAACATTATTCCAAATCAAGCTCATAGACGACCTGCTATGAAAACATTTAAATCTGGTATCCACGTCTTTAGTTTCATGAATCATCTGTCATGTAGTTCTTGTGTAATCCTCCTAAAAACCAACCGACAGACGCTGGTGGAAACATGACCTCCTCAGGGAGGGAAAGAAGTCCGACCGGTGAGAGATGACGCCCTCCTCTTCCTCGCCCTCCTCTTCCTCGCCCTGACCGGTGATGACGGTCCTGCTCTTTGTCGACTCTCCTCACAAACTCCCCCGTTTTACAACCCCAGTTCACTGCAGTCATCCCTCTGCGGCGGGAGAACATCTTGCAGCGTCGTTAATGCCACTGCTCATTACGGCTCTGCCCTCCGATCCTCACGCAGCGGCAGCAATCGAACCGTGTTTCACAGCTGCAGCCATGGCAACAGAAACTCAGCCTCTTTGACTTTTTCCTGGACAAAATGCATCTTAATCAACTGAACTGCAGAGTATTTTTTTTCTTCCCCTGCCTGGCTTCACGTCGGCTCTGCCTCACCTCCTGCATCCACAAACAAACCCGAGTTAATAAAGTGAAACGCATGCATAAATGATCTAATCTACCTCAATTAAAGACACTTATTTTGTTAGCGTGTTTTTGGAGCCAGGAGATAAGCTGAGGTCCAGATTCTCAGGGCTTCCTGAGTTTGGCACGGATCAGCTCTGCCGCCGTTAACTTTGTGTTTGTAATTAGTTTAATTCTACGGTTATTAAGCCGTCCTGCAAATACTGAGAGGAATTGGAGCCGCAGACCGGATTCTACCAGAGCTGAACTTCCAGGTTTGTCTGGATGAGTCTGGTGCCGTGGCTCTTTAGGCAGGATGACTCCACATGTTGTGTTTTGGACGGTCAGAGGAACAAACGCGCTTCGAGATAAGGAAGGAATCACCATCAGGCTGAACTGTACAAATATTGTGAGAAGAAAACGCTCAACCTCTGAATCCCCGTCTTCACCAGCAGCGTAGGATGAGTCGCTCTAAAGTCTGTGGAAAGGAAATTTAGACCGACTTAGGATGGAGACTTGAGCTGAAGCCTCCTTTTTTTTTGAAGTGTGATAACATCATCTCAGGTTCACTGTTGCTCATGTGTCACAGGTTAAAAGCAGTCCCTTCGTCTCCACATGCATTCTTCTTCACTGTTAATTTTGAGTTTCTGTTAACTTTATGGCTTCAGATTAGACAATAATGATCATATTAATGTTTGCCTTCATGTAAATGATCCATACCGAGGAGTAATATTTAACATTTTATGCATAATTTAATTAATAAACTCCAATGCAGTGGTGCATAAAACAAACAACCCTACATGTTTGTCCAGCTCTTACTGTACAGCATCTAAATTAAAGATGTAGTTTTAACCCAGCAGATCTGGATTATAATCTGGAGCCGCACCAAAATTTAAAGAGTTCTTTTCTGGTCCAGGCTCCGCCCTCTGCATGGAAATCCAGTATTTTTTTAGTGAAATCCTGCCGACAAACCCACCAGCAAACAAACAAATGGACACGGGTGAAAACATGACCTCCTTGGCAGAAGTAATGAAGTATTTCCTACACCAGGGGTCACCGACTAAAAGCCTTTTGACACAACAGGAAAACAGAGAAGTCTATTTTTAACTTTTGTTATCGAAGAGATTTTTACAGGCACATCGAAGTCAGCTCAGTGGAACCGTGTTCGTCCTTAAACTACCAATAGGCTGGTTTATGTCATGACTCCGGTTTACATGGGCTGCCATTACTGGGGTATGCATCTGGGGTGTGCTGCTAGCAATCAGAGACGTTAGGCTTGTATAAACACAAGGTAGTGCCCGAAAATTAAGGTTAAGGTTAATGAACATGTTTTCTCAAGTTCACTTCAAACCAATCATTAAAGTTAACTAAAATATTTTGGATTAAAATTACATTTTTAATTTGAAACAGCCCAAAATTATTTCCTATTTTGCCTTGATTACTTTAATGAGCTGTAATCTGTATTTTAACGGACGACTACATCATTTAAGACGACTCACTAGTGGTTAGATCACATCGTCTGAGCTGTTCCAGTGGTTTACCTGAGGGCTGCTCTGACTGCTGGTCTGGATTGGAGGTGGATTGAGAGGAGCAGCTTTTGGCCTTTGTGGTCCCCAGAGAGGCCGGAGTGGAGGGGTCTTTGTTTAGTCTGACCCCGGTGGGTTTTCTTCTGCTCTATAAGCCCGTGGAGACGCCAATCTGAGCGTCTGAATGAGCGGCAGCATCGGTCACTGTCAGCTTAATCGACACAATATTATTTTATTTGCTCTTATTTAAAAAAAAATATTTCCATAAGAGCAGCAGTGGTCTGCGAGGGATCTGGGTGGTCTGAGAGCGTCTCGGTCGACCGTCCCCTGAACACTCAGGTAATTTGAGTGACTCCTAATTAATTGTTGCAGCATGGCCGTCCCCACTGTCTTCATTTGCAGATTTCATTTGGTGTCTGATTTAAAGAAGAAAAATTGTTACTCAGGGTCGGGTACCGGGTTTCTGTCTCTGAGCCACTATTTTCATTCTTCATTGTCTGGAAAGTTGAACTGGAGCAATAAATGTTCATAAACGGTATGATGGATTTTCACGGCGCCGCTGAATGTAAAAACAGATGGAGCTGATGACGGCTGATTGATGTCATATTTATCAGAAAGACGCATCACGGTTCCAGTCCATTTAAACTCTCCAGTTTCTCCATTACTTTACACTGACTGACCACAGAACATTAAAATGACATCAACCTTATTGTGAAAGGGATTTCAGGAAAGAACATTTCATTTACTGACCTTTCATTTCTGTATTTTTCTGTAACACCGTATAAAAGTTGTTAACCTGATTAAATATCACCACATATGCACAATATCATAAACAGTCACGCAAACCCACATATTATATATTTACCAACATTCAACCACAAGCACTCAAAATAACTTTTAACCTTTATCATAAGAGGTTCCAGTAATAGTTTGCACTAATAAAATAATTAATATTGAAATCAACTTGTAAAGTGATGTTTTGGAGCTTGAAGAGCTTTTATTCTGTCTTGGAAAAAGAAATTTCTCAGCACCGACAGTATGAGCAGATGAATTATAAAATATACATTCAGTACAATCTGATAGTATAACTGTATACATTTTTTCCATAGTATTATACTTTAGTAGCTATTATAATGTTGGTGCATGAGACCATTGAAGGTGATGCTGCAAACAGCAATTAAAGTAAATATGTGTCATGTTCACATGCATCAGGCCACCCCTGCATAAGTCGGTACCCCACTTGGGCCACCCCAGTCAAAACAATTCAGGCACGCCCCTGTTTATCTGCATGGCTCCGCCCTTCACTCTTCATTATATGACATCATCCCAGTCCTTCGCTGATACGTCTACATGTATAAGAATAGTACGCCTTTTTAACTTGGTAAGAACATTGTTTTTTTTGTTTTTTTGGAGGTATTACTTTAATATTTTTAGATAAGTTACATAATTTAACCTTTTCAAAGACAATGAGGAACCTCACATCTGCCTGGTAGATTTATTGATTCAGAGGGCCGAGAATCAGTTTTGTTGGTGAATTAATAAGTTATACATCATTACATTAGTATTTAAGTGTGATTGGAAAATTAAACCGATTTTAAATTGAGGCCTTTGCTTTCATTTGGACAGTTAAGCACAGCTTCTGTTTGTCTTTAATAAAGCTCCAGCTCCCGTCAGGACCGACCGTCCGTCTGCTGAGACGAGTTAAAGATCTTAAGCTCTGCACCCGGTGGGCTTAAACATATATCACACTGGCAGTTAGCTGTTTGCTTTCACCCCCTCTCCCTCTCCACCTTCAGCCGGGCAGGACGCTGATCCCCTCTTCGTTTCTATCTCTCAGTGAATCCCCTCCAGTCCGGGGCACGGCGGTGACTTCTCAGCCAAACAGCACCATGCTGGCTGAGAATTTCTTTGATCCAGAAGAGCTCGAATATGAAGAGCTGCTGAACGTCTCTCTGCAGGGTAATGATGTGTGCTCCACTGAATGAGAGGAATAAATATGTGATTAGATGATTAGATGAGCATTTATTTCATTCAGGTTCCTTTACTGTGGTTGTAAATACCAGGCGTCAGGTAGATCTTCACCCTGAGCAGAGAAAGAACACAGAATCCAGACAAGATGACAACAAATGTTCAGTTAATACACGAGAAATTGTAAAAACACATCAGTAATGATCATTTAGTTGGAAGATGGAAACGGAAACAAACAAAAGCTCAGCTTCAGAATCAAAAATGAAGAAACACTTAAACTGTTATAAATTGAAATGTTATAATCAAACCTGTATATATACCAGCAGTCCCTTTAATTACATTTTCGTCCTTTGTGTTGAGGCATAACAGTTTATCAGTACATGAAACGTGTTTGTTCTTTAGGAGAAGCTGAATAAAAAATCTGTTCATTTTTTTTATTAAGGCAAAAAAATCTGAATGTATTCACTTCAGCCTGGTAACGTGAATGTAGGCGGAGTTTGTGTGTAATCCTGCTAATGTGACCTAAGTCACAGATGCGTCAGGAAACCAAACGTGTCTGGGTTCAAACGGTATCAGAGGCGCCTGCAGACAGCTCTGGTGTCCACATACAGCTACGATTAGATTAAACGTCCTGCTGATGTCCAGACGTGGAGAATCTCAAAACTCATCAAGCAAATTTCTCACCTGAGCTGAAATGTGAAATTCACTCATTTCCATCATTCCAGAGTGAATTTATAAATAAGCATAATTATAAGTGTTTAGTATAAAAAATATTTGTCAACAATTATAACTTATAATAAAGACATGTTTTATATTATAAGAGCTATAAAAGATGCAGGTTCTGTGAATTTTTTTAATGACCTGTTTATTTCCCTTGGCTTTTAATTTATGGTATTCTCCCATATTTTATTATTTTTACTTTTAACATACTTTCTTTTATAATTTTCTGTCTTTTTATTGAAAAATTTAAATGTTTTAATGTTTTAATGTGCTATTTCTGCTTATTGAAAAGCACTTTGAGCTCCATCTCATGTATGAAAGGTGCTCTCTTATATGGCAGGAGTTATAGTGGTTTATAAATAAATAATGAACACTTATTAACCATTAACCGTTAACAAACCAGTTCTTTTGGGGACCTGAGGGGTCCGTGTGCAGCCAGAATCAGAGCTCCAGAGTTCACCCGGCGGGGGATCAGATGCAGAGACATGCAGTGGTTCTGAGGAGGGCTGGTCTGGGTGTGAACACTGTGAACTGTCCTGCTGACCCCTGTGACCCCTTTGATCACTGGACCTTGGTGACAGTGCACCATTCCGTGCCAAATTGCCGTGTCACAACACAGCAGACCATCTATCAATCTAGGTTCCCCTCAAAGAACCAACATTTATCTGCAGCAGATTTCAGACGCTTACGGGACAAAACGCAGGCAGCACACGATTTAACTTAAAGTTAGTCCTATATTTTATAGAATATTAATCAACTATTTTGATGGGAAATTAAATATTCAGGTCATTTGTAAAGTTGATACCAAACTGAACCTAAAGGTGGAGTTTTGCTTATTTTTTCTGTTTTCTATCATTATTAATAAAATATCTTTTTGATGGTTGTTAAACTATTTTCTGACTAAATATCTAATATACATATATAAATAATATACATATGATATATTTAATAGGAGATGATATAAATTTTTATTTTTTTGTGCCCATCTCTAATTTCCCTAAATATGAACAAGAGTCATTTTATTTGGGATGATCAGATTATTATTATAATCAGGCTAATAATTGATACCTTTGATTGCTTCTAGATTCTCTCTGGATGGCTCTTTGTCTTTGCATTAAATCTATGCATTCAATCACATTTGAATAAGGTGGAGGATATTTAGGCCTTGGCGTAGGGATACGATGGAAATTATGTTTTCAAATTAGCTCCAAATTTAAATTTCCAAACCTGCTGAGCTGTGATGTGAGAGCAGCATGAAATAACCAGAATCAAAATGGGCTTCAGGTTAATTTACCAGACAGACAGACAGAAGTGGTGGCTTCTAACTGTGTGTGAAGAGAAGCCTCTAAAAGTCAGTTCTGTGACCTTCATCCTTTATCTTTTTATAAATTAACCCATGAACGTCTGTTCTGGAGCTCCAGCGCCGCCTCGTTTGTGTCCGCGGACGTCTTTGCGTTCCGTCCAGCGTGAGAAAAAGGCTTCAGAAAACAAACAGCCTGCGGCGACGGGAAATGTCTTTCTCTCTGTGTTTATGTGACGGTCTAATTTAAACTAAAACAGATCTCATTGGTACAAATTCCCCGTTAATTTTCTTGTGTGTAACACAGATGTTTTTTTTTTCATTGTCCAATAAATGTACCCACAAGAAAAACCTTTAGGTTGTGCTCTAGAGTATATAAACATTCGGTTCAAGGTTCATTCCACACTAGAATGAAGCTGTGTTTTCATTACATACAGTATGTGTTTTATAGCTTTAAATCTGTTTTTTCATTATCTATTTAAACAGCAGCCTCCGCTCATAAACGTCTATAGGAAAGGTTAGAGTTGATGATGAATACAGAATTAACACTTACATCTATTGACAACCAGAGATCAACCAATCATTACATATCAGGAGACCGATGACTCATATTTGGAGCAGATATTCAGGTTGATCTCATCCTCAGCTTGAAGGGTAAAGATCTCCAGGATCTCTCATGGTCTCCCCAGTTCGGAGACGTTTTTGGTTGATATTCTTTTTCTTTGAATCAGCTGCTCCCTTTCAGAGAACAATGAGACGCAGTAAAGCCCAACAGTCCCGCCTTGAACAGGCTGTGCTGTTTTTTTTTTGTGTTACCAGTGACTAAAGGTGTGGATGACACCAGCAGAGCCTGTCTGAGGTTGAGGTTCCAGCCACACTCGGCCTCCACTAACAGGTCAGAGAGAATCGTCTTGTTTTCTGTACAGTACAGGTTGGTGCAGCCTCTCTGCAGCCTCTCAAGGGCTACAAAAGTCTCATCTGTTGTTTTTCCAACTGTTGGAAAAGTGAAGGGGGTTTGTCCCAGAGCCCCGGTAACAGCCCCGCCCTACATGTGAGAGAACTGTCTGCGGTGGAACCACAGACATCTCGGGTTTGAAACAAACTGATCTGGTGGAAACACGGCTGTGAGGTCAGAGTGGTGCAGACAGAGACGACCGCATCAGAGACGTTTTACTCCAGAAAACACTCCGCCAACACCATCCTCACTGGAACCTGAGCTGTCGCAAAAGAGTTACCAGGCTGTCAAATCAAAATCCTGTATCGATTGATTATCAGAGGTTTATCATGATTTAAAAACAAACATACAGTTAAAAAGATTCATTCATATGAAAAAAGATTTACTTGTATGACAAACACAAGTTGAGCGTTTTGAAAGAGCAGCTGCCTGAAATAAGTCCCTCCCATTGTGTGTCACTGTCAGATCATCAACTGTTGAATCATTGTACTCAGGGCTTAGCACACAATATGGTGATGTCACAACTATGACATCACTTTACTCTGATTGGCCTCATGCCAAATTAAGTAATCCCTCGACCCAGGAAACCTGCTGCTAGTCTCTGGATTCGTGTATTTATCATAATTTATATTTTAATCTCGCAGATCCAGATTATGTGCAACTGGATCCAGATCTGGATCATAATCCGGATCTGGATCCAGTTGCACATAGTGGAGGAACATCATGATTGGTTCATACTTGGTATGGCTAAATGTTTGCTTTTTTTACTAAATGGTCTGATCTCTCACTGTTGCAGAGAGTAAAGAACTGATCCAGAATCCGTAGCCGCACCTGGATCCGACCTCAAAATGTAATGAGCTCTTCCCTGGCCACCCAAGGAATCCGTCAGCAACTTCGAGACAACATCACGTTACCACCTCCAACTCCTGTTGGCCAAGGTAAAATGTGAAATGTGAAATTTCTTCACATTCTGCATGTACAGACAGATGGAACAGGAATGATGGGTGCAGCCTGAACATCCACCTGAGCAGGTACGATCTCTCACTTGTATGTTTTTTTGTTAAGAGAAAGACGAAGTAGCACCACCGACACATTTCCAGTGTTTGACTGCAGGGCCCTGGGGAGGAATGTGTCTGCCACTAAAGCGTCACCTCTTAAAGAAAGCGGATTACGTTACATACAAACATGTCATTTGTGGGACACTGGGGTGGAAATGTCTCCCCGGGGAGCAATCAGACCGACTCCAGCTTTTTAAAAAGTCTCCTCTCTCCGCCACCCCTCATTTTTCAGACTCCTGGAATCAGTTGAAATCCTAGCTCGTAGTTTGTGCCTTTTTTTCCTCCTCTTTTTTCCCCCCACACAGCTCGGTTACATTGATTAGAAATCAATTACCGTTTTCCTGTTGGGAAAGCTGCTTTGCTTTTCAACTCCAGTTGAGATAAATCAGAGTCTTCTACAGCAAAAATCTTTTCTTTTTTTTTTAGTTTTCATCTGAGGTTTAAGAAAAAAAGATCGAGAAATCTGACTAATGCAATACACACAATACAATACGATAAGGAGTCTATTGAATTAAGTGCATTAAAAGCATTTATTTGATGTGATTTTTGACATCAAATGACCATCCTGCCCTTTTATTTTTCCTGAGGACATAAATCAAACATAGTTTCATTTCCTAAAACAACTGTTCTCTGTAGTTTTTAATCATCAGCACTCAAACACCGGGAAGTAGTGCATTTCAAGGGGACTATTTTCAGTGGCGGATTAATCCACATTTGCTGTTGTAGTTAGTTTTTGTGGCAGCAGGATGGTGTTTATGGAATTCAACATGAACCACAGTGTGTTCATGGTGATGAAGGAACATTTCACCCAGAGCAACAGAATATCACCAGAGTTATATTTTAAATGCAAGTTGATAGAATGAATGAGATAAATGAGATTTTTCCAAAATAAAAGACCACAATGAATTAGTTAATTGTTTTACCTACAGACGTGAACATTTGCAACGACTCGGTGTAAGGACCGTGAAGGCAGCATCTCTTCATTGGTTAGTTGACCTGAGGGATTCTCTGTACAGCACACTGTGTTGGAACTTCAGCCCAGAGACCCAAACCCAGTCCAGCCACAGAAGGGCATCTGCTCAGTGCGACCGGGGCTGTATATGGCTGCAGTGTGAACATTTACACATTTGGCACCAGCAACAAAGCAGCCATTCCTCTGGCAACCCCGGCTGGTCATTAAGCATAATTTGTCTGGTATCCTTGTGTTGAAAATGCACAAAGGAAGGCGAGTAAAGCCAGCGTGAGGTTGTCTTCTGAGATGTCATGTGGAGGGATGGTGGGGGGGCCCCATGCTGGGCGGTGGTGCTGGTGGTGGGGGCCAGACAGCGACAGCGAGGCTGGCTGGAGGAGCTCCCACAGGACTGCTTGGGGACAGCAGCAACCCGAGAGGGATGCCTCCCCCCCGAAAAAAAATCCCACCTACAACCACTGCACTACCCCCTTCCTTGTGTCTGACGGTTAAAACAACAGCCCCTGTGGCCAGCCAGGCTCCATCTCCCCTACTGGATTTACACTCGTTTCTCAGCCTCCACCACCTTTGACTACACCCTCCCCTCTGCTTTCTGCTCCAACCTCCACTGGCCAGGAACCTTCCCTGCTGCTCTTGTAAACAGCCTCTGCAACAAGACATGACATATAAACTTAAGCATCGGCATCTAGGCCGATCAAAAAAATCAATAAATAACTGTTCAAATGTGTAACAAACTGAAGAACCTTGAACCTGACAGCTGGGTGGAAGTTAGGCTTCAAATGTGTTGATATGAAGCTCCATTTTGATCCTGTTCTGTAAATGCTTCTCTAATTATGAATTTAGCAATGGGCTTAAACTAGAATTACCTCAGTTGGGCACGTCTTTCTATCTTGCCAGGCTATTCCCCAACCGTCCACAAAGTTTTGACGAAATGGCTTCTGTTGGCTTCATCAGTCCAGCACTTCCAGTTCTCTGCCGGAAGTTGGTGGATTGCCTCCTCTGGGTTGGGGGTGAGTTACTGCCTCAAGCGAGGGAGTTTAAGTATCTTGAGGTCTTGATGGGAAAATGGACCATGAGTTGGACGAGCAGTTAAGTGCAGTGTCAGCACTAATGTGGGCACTGCTGTTTCGTACCGTCGTGGTGAAGATGGAACTGAGCTGGAAGGCAAAGCTCTCGATTTACCAATCAAACTAAGTTCCAATCCTCACCTATGGTCATGAGTGCTGGGGGAGTGACCGAAAAAATACAATTATACAATTGGCCGAAATGAGTTTCCTTCATAAGGTTGCTGGGCTCAGTCTTAGAGATAAGGTGAGGAGGAGCTCGGAGTAGAGCCCCTGCTTCTCCGCATCAAAAGGAGTCAATTGAGGTGATTTGAGCATCTGATTAGGATGCCTCCAGGCCGCCTCCCTTTGGAGGTTTTCCAGGCACATCCAAATGGGAGGAGACCCCGTAGTAGAGGAATCCGCTGGAGGGATTACATATCTCATCCGGCCTGGGAATGTCTCAGGATCCTCCAGGAGGAACTGGGAAATGTTGCCAGCGAGAGGGACATTTGGAATACCCTTCTTGGCCTTTCTTGCATTTCACCTTTCATAGTGTTTGACTGTCTCAAATTTGATTTCTCCCTCGCTCAGGCTTTTGCCATGCTGGTCACATCATTCTACACTGTAAGAAAGAGAAGCTAAAATACAAGAAATAAAGAGTGTATTTGATTTAGATACGGCACACCGTCATCTACTGTCCTGGCATACATACTACATCGTTTCAACCATTTCTGCAGATCCGTATGTGCGAGGATTTTTTAGAAAATGTTGCTGTGTGAACGCAGCTTTTTCAAAATGCAAAGAAAAAACTTTTCCGTTTTCAGCAAAAACGGTGTGTAAATGGAACCTAAATCTTTCCAAATACAGAACAATTTGCAGCATTCCTTTCCTGGCCCATTCCCCATCCTTCAACCAAGATGGTTTGCGTAATCCTGCTAACAAACCCATAAACCAACCAACTATAAAAAACAAATGATTTGGACATAGATAATTTAGTTTATTCTTACAGATGCAGATAAAGGAGCTAATCCCTGTTTGATACACTTGATTTATAACACGTGTGTCAGGCTAAAATTTAGTGTTAACTACTCTATAAATAAAAAGTCTGACCTAAATCCTCACCGACTGAGTCTCTGTAGCTCAGAATTCTTCCTAAGTGGGGGTCTGAGGCTCTGCTGTGTCTATTTGCAAGTTTTTGACAATGTTTGAGAAACTCCTGATCCAACCCAGCAGAGCTCCTGATGAATAACAGAACACAGATACTTTACTGCCTTAGTGTCACGTTTTATGATGAAAGGGAAAAAGAAAGGGGGAAAAAACGATTCTGTCTGCCAGAAATGGTATGAAATCCTGTCCGTCTCCACGTCTGTTTGAATTCACAGCAACAACACTGTCACATGTTGAGCCAGCATGAGAGGCCGACCGGGGTGTGAATTAGAGGAGGTGTGAGAAGCTTACAGAGCCAATAAAGTGATTATAGGTTCCTTCCTATCAGGCCCTCAGAGCCGCCTGACTGTTCAATTCAACAGCAGCTGATCGTTAAACAAACACGTTGCTTCAAAAACACATGGGTTTGATTTCTCATTCACTGAATTAATCTGACAACCTAATAATAATCTCATCCTAATTTATCAATTCACCTACTGGGTTTCAAAGATTAATCGTTCCATCTGGGCTGCAAAATACTGTTTTCTGACTCTGTGATTCCATTTATTTTTTATGAAATGATCAATAATTTTATATAAAGGTCAGAAAATAGTGAAAATTGCGCAACACCACCGATCCAACGGGCTCATTTGGCTGAAAAGTCGCCAACCGTCGGCCTGGTGTGTCACAAGGTTAAGGAAGACCAACGGGGATCCGAACCAAACGCCTGAACCAACAGAATCCTTCCAACAATCCAGGGGCTCTCAGAGAGGAACTGCCCTCCGAATACCTTCAACAACCCTTTTACTGTGTGCATTCACACTGCTAATACGAACACTGACAGGACAGCAGAAAAATACATAGACATGAGATACATTTAAAAAAAAATGATAGGTACAATAAACCTTCCCCAACAGTGACAAAAAGGTAAGAGATAAAGTGCAATAATTAGTAAATAAATAAAGACACCTGAGCAAATAGGTCAATTCAGCAATTTACCAAGTAATCATTCAAATAGGGTAATTGAAAACAAACATTATTGCAGTATCCTGAACAAAAAAGAAAGATTCAACACAATTTCACACCACAATCATTCCTGGTTCTTCTGGTGCAGAAACAACTACAGAATATGTATAATATAAATATAGACTGTATTTGAGGCCTTTTTACTGTAGCTAAATGTTTGTATGGAATCACTCCTTCATCTTGATGTGACACAGAGCAGCGCCTCAGATCAAAGCCAGGTATGATGTCATCAGCCTGCCGCTCCGCTCGCTGCCGACCCACCGACTGTCTACCTGCCTGCTTTGTGTCCCGGTTGTCTGACACGCTGAAGCCACGTGGAGGCCCGGCTGACAACCTCACCCTGCCATCGGCCTCACCCAGCTGACGGCCTCTCCCCCCCCCTCCCGCCTCCCTCCCACCGTCTGCCTGATCTGCTGCGGCTGCTGGAGCCGTGGAGGTGAGCTGGGAAGCGCCTGGGTGGCAGGGCAACACACGGGGCCTCCCTGGCTGGCGCCTGTAATTTTACCTTCCCATTCATCAGCCGGAGATATTAATAATAACAGCACATCTGGATTCACTTTACTGTCTCGTCTTAACCCTTTCCACTGCAGCACTGACTGCTGCTGCAGCGGCTAGCTGGCCTCAACCCCCCCACCTACCCCTCCAACTCAAGTCTCATTCCTCCTGCTGTCAGTCTTCATTTCTCTGTCTCATCTATTGCTGCACCGCTTCATTCTCAGCTCACCTTAAAAACTCACAACAAGTCAGACTAAGACTAGATGCATGAATTTACAGTATTTTAAAAAAATCTTTGCATATATATGTATGCAACACAGTCATGTATATACAGTAAAGTATGTCGTATAACCACAACACAAACCAGTGTGGCTGCAGTCAGTGTAAAGACTCTTCTGTAAGTCTTTCATGGCTCCATTGAAATGCAGCTTAGGACTTTTAGATGACTCTGTCAGACATACTTACATCCTCTTGACTCTCCTTTGACTCTTTGTCTTCATCGTCACTCACACTGAAAGCTACCAACAGAATCTCAGATGCATCGTGTAGCTGCAAGACCAAAAACAACAACAGCAGTATGACTCACATTTTGGACTTTAAGGCACCAGGATGTTTCATATTCAATTCAGTTTTATTTAAAATAGCACCAAATCACAACAAACATCATATCAAGGAGCTCTAGACCGACTTTATTCTACAGAGACCCAACAATCCCCCATGAACAAGAACAGTGGAGAGAAAAGACTGACCTTAACAGGCAGAAACCTCGAGCAGATCCAAGACTCTGCTTTGACTGGTTGGGGTGAGGGAGAGATGGGAGATGGAGAGAGAGAGATGGGAGAGAGAGAGAGGGATGGGAGACAGAGAAAGATGGGAGAGGAAGAAAGAGAGAGAGTGAGAGATGGAGAGAGAGAGAGTGAGAGATGGGAGAGAGAGAAAGAGAGAAAAAGATATGGGAGACAAAGGGAGAGAGATGGGAGGGAGAGAGAGAGATGGGAGGAAGAGAAAGAGAGAGATGGGAGAGGAAGAGGAAGAGGTAGAGATAGAGAGAGGGAGCAAGAGGGGGGAGAGGGAGAAAGAAGGAGAGATAGATGGACAGATAGACGAGGGAGGTAGAGGAGGAGGTAGATGGGGGAGAGTGCTTGAGGAACAGGGACACAGACATATACAACTACAACAACAGTGGCAGCTATAATAATAGAAACATTGCAGTATTTATAGTATTTATATATTTACCTCTATTGACTGTGAAGCAGAGCATCTGTTACGATACGAGACATGAGAGGTATAAAACAGGTTTATCTGAAACACATCCCGTCATTAAATAAGAGGAAATGAAGGATGTTGTGTTGAAGCCTCACAAGGTTTTTAGTAACTGCAGACGTTTTGGTCCCCTGTGGCGCATCATTAGATACCTGAGCCTGGTTCTGGTGGATCTAGAAGTAGATAAAGGGTTAGAGAGCACATACCTCAGCCCAGCCCCTGCCCCTTGATCTGGATCCGTCCTCAAGTCTCGATGTACCTAATGGCCTGACAGACCACCGTCGAGCACATCGTTACCTTCGCTTTTGTCGCTTTGTATTTACTATACATTATCACTACCTCCTCCGACCGTCACCATATTTGTTGTTGTCGAAATGTACGGGCCGACGGATAGACCGTTTGTGGTCAGACGTATCCGTTTACGTACGTAGAGGGAGCATAAATGGGTCTTTAAAGGTTTTCAAGTCAAGTCTTACAGCCGAGCATCCGATGAGGTTGATGTTTGCTGTAGGATGTATTCAACAACTTTTGCAGTATTTTGTTGCCCCTGACTCAACTTGTTTGAAACGTGTGGCTGCCATCAAATTCAGAATGCTTGATATCCCTTTCCATTGCATTAAGATGTAAAATATGCAGAGTTATTGCAGAAAGATCTAAGAGGCAGTGGGACTCAGCCGGGACGAAGCTTCAACTGCAGGCTTTTTTGCCTCGCCTTTGTGTATAACCACTGTAAAGGTATAAACACTTCAACTTTAGATATGTCTCAAGTGTATTAAACCTAAACTGTCCACTTCTAAACTGCCTGCAGAGGTTCTTTCCCCACCTAATTCAGTGAAGAAAGAACCAATTAGGCATCCCATCCATCTCCTTTTTGTTACCTTGCCAAACAATCCAAAAATGAGCTTTCTTTCATGTCAACATGAGACGCCGGGCCCACGCTAAAAACTCAGACACCGGCCTGGCCGTTTGCCGCCGCTACTATAACGGTGTATACAGGAGCGTCCATAGACACCTCGGCACGGCGGTGGAGTAAATCATCCCACTGAGCTGTCTATAGGTGGAGCCAGGGCCCTGCTACTGGCCGTCAGGCTTGGCTTCGTGCCCGCCGCCCAAGCCTCTCGCTAGTGGCAACAGGTGACAGAGGTCTGCTGTGTGTGGAGCTGACAGCCCCTTCGAAATGCATAGGAACACTTGCTTCATTACTACACCCCCCCTCCAGCTGTATAGAGAGAGAGAGACAGGGAGACAGACGGACGAAGACAGAAACTTTACTGCTGTTTCTGTGGCTCTAAACATGAGTTTGAGAGGAGGCAAAAAGCTCAGTGTGCATCACTCATCTGCTCATGAGTCAACACTCATGATGTCACATGCTGCCCTGCCAGCCTCACACACAACTATACTGTATTACCAATTTTCGTATAAAAGACCTTATTTATTAAAAAAAGGGGAGAGTCGGCTCTTTTTCCATGCAGTGGACTGAGCCGTACCTCCCAGAGAGCACTGACTGTTAAAACATCGTGCCACAAACAACCTGCTAAAAACACTTAGAGTATTTCTCCCATATAGAAATAAACACTGGCCAATTAGTGTTCTTATTTTTGGAACTATTTTAGCTGCCAGATGAGTTGAAAATATAACGGAGCAGACGTGGCCTGACACGGAGGACTGCAGTTTTAGCCCTGGTCGTCTCCGTGTGGACATCCAGGAGCTGCTACCAGCTCTGGAGGCTGTACATTGGCCCTGTGGGATAGTTTATGTCCCTGAAATGAATCCTCACGCTGGAACAATAGCGCCACTATTATCCAGCACAGAGAGAGATGAATTCACATGAGGACAGGCCATCTTGATTTATGAAGTGTGAAGTAGGAGCTGAGAGTTTGAGACCAAGGTGGGGTCAGTGGGGCGGAGGGGGGGGGGGGGATTGCATGGCACAAACAGCCGTCTGTGTTGTAGGGGCTGCAGACACCACGACCTCCCATCATCCCCCCCCACCACCACCACCACTACGTTCTGACTCCTGGCCTGTTCGCTCATTCACAGGAGTGTGGCTTTGGCTTCTGATGATCTGTACAAATCCAGCCGGATCGCCATGTGGGGATCAACGCCTCGGCTTCGACGGGGCGCTGAAATGCGCTAAATACCTCGCTAGCTGCTGTAGACGCCTGCTGTGTGTCTGTGCCGGTCGTCAGGCTTAATTTATATCACATGGCGGGTTGATGGAGTGTTGAATCATCCATCAAGAACACAAGTATTTGCTTTGATTTCCAGTGTGATCTGAAACTGCTGAGCAGGCCAACAGGCCAAAGTGAGACAGGGTGCATACGGTGGTTGGTGAGCTGTTTTCTTGTGATTATGAAGCAGGAATTATACTTTCTGCACCTAGGAGTGCTTGAGGGTCAGTTTGGGTCCACCAGATTGACATCATGCAGCCACTACACTACAGGATGGGCATAGGCTGGTACCAGTGTTGAAGCTTAAACCAGTTTGACTCCAAGCAAATCGAGACAGCTAGCAGCATGTGACTGGATGATGGGATCCCTGGGATCGCGGATTAGCTTAACGCCACAGAATGATGCTTCCCAATGTTTTGTTGTGAGGTAATAGAGTTGTGTGTTGTGGTCACAAGAGGGAACTCTCATCAGTAATGAACTGAGGCAGGTTATGCTGTCTTGCATTACGATACACACTACAATGCCTTCGTACGAAGTCTTGCTTCTGTCTGTCCGCGATTTCCTGTCAATACAAACTCGACACTTCCTGTATCTGTTTCAAATTAAAAACATTCAAGTGTTTCAGTGGACAGAAACTCCTCAATTCTTCACGTCTTTTATTGTGAAACAGGAACATCCTGTGGAAAACTTGCAAGGTTGACAAACGCACTTGAAATGTAGCTACTGCCATCTTACCTCAAGTTGTATCTGCCTCATTTTAATTTATTACTTTGATGTTAAAGTTGAAAAGAATATAGAAAAAATTGTCCTGATGGATTGTAGTGTCGCTACACTCCCGTTTATGGGCTCATTTGCTCTTCAGTGTCAACACTGGTCCCGTGGTGTCTTCATATTTACTACTACAAGGCCACAAACTGTTCCTGTGCTGGGAAACAGAAGTGGAAGCTGCGTTTGATGACAGGCTTTGAGAAGACGTTGGTCACTATCTGCAGCTCTACAACTCTGCTTTTATTTTGTGATTATCATAAGAATAAGAGACAAAAGTAGATCTTCTTTTCTGAGAGATGTCACCATGTTTCAAAGGATGGCAAAGGAACATCAAGAATTTTTATGAGAATGAAACATTCTCTAAGTACAGCAAATAATGATTTGATCACCTTGTAATTTATCTTTTTAATTTATCTGATTAATTACAGCTGACTCTAGTTGATACTGTTTACTGCAAGTACCATTAATGCAGTCCTCCTGGGAAAATAACTTGAGAGTGAGAATAAAGTCAAATCAAGTTGTGATAATGACGCTTTTACTGTCAAACACTCTCCAGAAATACCTCATTTCCTGTTTGTGCAGCTTCACCATAGATTTGACTTGTGTGTCACGGCTAAAGGACGTGTCATGTGACTGAAAATGTGCAGTTGGGTCATGTGATAATCCCTGAGCCCTGCTATGCCAGCTGTATGAAGACTGAGACTTGTTTGAAGCTCAGAATCATTAATGATGTCACTTTTTTGTCTCCATAGAGACGAGATGGGAACACAACATGAGGTAAACATGATGACAGCCTTGAAGGAGAAAACCAAAAATGTCTTCATTGTGTTTTTGAGGGAAACCAGGAGTCTATGCATTAGTGGGAACTCAGACAGAAACCTGTGTTAAAAATATAAATCTCTGTGTTGGTGGGTTTTTTTTGCCACAGGACGCTGAGAGATGAAGAGTCCGGTTTCAGGCCCTGTTTACACAACAATGGTTTTGCTTTTCAAAAAGTTCTGTTTTCACACAGCAGCATTTTTTAAACGATCCCTGTACGTACGGGTCCACAGAAATGGCTGGAAACACTGTAGTATGTATGCCAGGGCAGTAGGTGGCGGTGTAACCTTTCAAAATCAACACCACAGAATAAGATCACAGTGGTGGTTCAGCAAATCTACAGTCTTCAGCACAAATAAAACCGGACAGCC
Source organism: Chaunax sp. Z400 (assembly GCA_037577475.1). NCBI lineage: Eukaryota > Metazoa > Chordata > Actinopteri > Lophiiformes > Chaunacidae > Chaunax > Chaunax sp. Z400. The sequence continues at coordinate 26,542,450 of CM075197.1, forward strand.
CGACGTTTTTGTTTGTTAGTTGCTCTGTCAGGGAATAAGGCTGGAACTGTACAGCATTGCATGAAGCTGGACGGTGTCGTCATCCTTTTCAGAGGAGTTGCGTGTTGCCCCGTTTACACAGCGACAGTACAGTGGCGTTTTCAAAAGATTACTCTCTGGAACTATTGGTTGCCATGGGGCATGTGCCAAGGGAGAATAAATAAACAGCTGGATCCATGATTAATTTATTTACCGTCTTAATAGTGCGAGAAGCCTGAGGGCAGACGTTTTGATGGCGCACATTCTAGTTTAGGTTTCATTTAACCTTGACGAAAAAAAAGAAGTTATATAAAATTCTAAATACTTGAAAAATGATTATGCTGAAAGGAAAATCTCTCGATGAGCCAAAGACTCAAAGACTCCATCGCTCAGGAGTTTGTAAAAATGCCATTAGTTGACTCATTTATGTACTTAAACACGGTTAACACCTGACCAGCAGTCCAGATCTGAATCCTATCAAACATCTCATCTCTCCAGGACTTCAGTTTTCTCTTTTAAATCAGAAAAACTTTTTTCTTTTTAAACGAAACATATTTTTTCTCCAGCTTCTCCTAAAGCACCAACACGTTTCACATACAGATAAACCGTCACTGTGCCTGAACACAAACTTCTCCAGGATCACTGAGGACTTTGTTCTGACTCTCGGTTTAACGACTTTGTTTGGATGCAGAGTTTGTGTCTGTTTGAGCTTTAATGGCAGAGTGGAAGGAACACACTCTCCCACCAGGCTCCGGAGCTTTGAGCATCAACCTGTGGGAAAAGGGAACTAAATGTGCTAATTATAGAGCTCGTTACACGCCATATATATTTATTAAAAGTATTCTCTACAACATTGTACAGATTTAATAATAATGAATAATATATTATCTGACCTACTGGCTGTGAATAATTAAAAACTTATCAAAATTAAATGTTGTTTAATGTTTCAGGTTGATGTAAACCTGGATTTGTTCTATTATTTGGTTTATGAGATGCAATAATGGATAAAAATACTTACTGAGAATAATAAGGTAGCAAATTCCCAATCAGGACATATAATAGTGTAACTTGCAAGAATGCAAATCTCCCATCCAACTCATGGTCAGTGGTCCGAAGTGGCAATTAATTTTAATTAAGCTCCCAGCAGGAGTGATTATTGTGATTGTGTGCTGTTGGTTTGCAGAGGAGTGGAAAAAAGTGCTAAACAAACGAGCGGGTTGCACACCTCCCGAGTGCCAGAGCAAACAGAATAGCACCCACCTCATGTCTGTGTGTATTCAGCTTGGCAATGTGGCCTCAATTAGCACGAGGTGTGAAGCGGCGTACAGAGGGAGATAAAGCGTGTGAAAGGCGCTTTGTGTTTCCCGTCATTCATAACCTGCTGCAGATACGAAGCCCCGACTGTTTCTGTTTTCTAAATATTTCAGGCCTTTGCGGATCAAAGTTATCAGACTGACGGAGTCCTCTCTGTCGTTTCTGCCGTTTCTCGAAGGCCTCTGCCAGGAGAGACGTCTGCTTTTCTTCACTAAACGAGAAATCAGCAGGGAAGGCTAGAACGGCCTGTTGCACGACTCAAACACATCATGAAGGCGAATCCTTCAGCGCAGGTTTAAAAGTCTTGAGAACCAGACCCGGTAAAAAGTAAGGTAGTCGGTTTATTAGCCAAAGGGAACTGTGTTTGGTTAAGTGAAGAGTAAAAAAAAAAAAAAAGCTCCTCCATTAAGCAGGCGTCTGTCTCAAGTCTTTTTAAGGAGGAATATTTCACTATCAAAATGTTCCTGTGGTAAAACAGTAGGAAGGGATTAGAAGAAACCAAAACAACTCGGCGTTAAATGAGCCCGGCGATCCTGATGACACTTAATGAGAACCATATTGGGACAGGCAGCCACATTAGGGATGAAATATCCCAGCGTCTGAAATATTATTTAACATGTCTGTTTTGAATTGTCAAAAAAAAGGAACTGAATCTTTAATTGCAGCGATTTCTTGTGTTCTGCCGACGCTGCAGCGTCCCCCCGTGTGAAAGCTCTGGATTGAGCCTATCTGTCAGACATTTTTTGGGAGCGATGGTTTATGATACGTGCTGGTCAGATGAAAAATATAAGGGTGACATTTTCCAGACTTTTCACCATCATTTGACCGTAAACTAAATGAGTCGTGTGCTCAAGTGCTTGTGTGAATTAGCTCATTCAAATTGAAACAGAGATGCATTTATCTCACGCGGATGGTTTATGGCTGATGTAGCAGCTGGCTAAGTTCTTCCATTAAATTATTTTTCAGAGAATGATCCTCTGAGCATGAGTTTAGACAGGTTCGCAAATTGTGATACTTTCCATGGCTGCTGCTTAGCGAGCGTTGTTTATTTGGGAGCTAATTTGGCCGGCTTTATTGAGAGGCTCGCTGTGGCAGCGTTACAGGCAGAAATATTGTCCCACTTTGAGTTGGACACGGGCAGTAAATACACTGCAAAAAGTCTGCTTAACAGGCCATTTCATCCCACATTCAGGCTGTAAATTGTGCCTTTCTACAAATAAGTGGAGGGTTCTTCTAACGGGCTGATATGATTTCACTGCCCTGTTTTTGGAGCATTTTAATTAAGGCAACAAGGCGGTTCATTACAGAGAAATAACACTTAAATCAAAACATTTAGGAACAAAATCGATCATATTAACGGAATCTGACAGTATCACATATTTCTGCATCAGCTCTGCTCTTTATATGATGTTTATATCCAGTGAAACCTTCAAAATAAAGGTCATTTTCCACAAAATTCTGTCTGACATATTTGATATCTTTGGAAACTTTTAAATCTCCTCTAGAATTGATGCTTAATTTAGTGGGTTTGAACCATATAGACTACATAATTAGCAGCAGCCACCGTCAGGTCTCCTGTTGGCTTGTGGACTTCCGTGAATCCTCTAGTTTTTAATTTTTAGTACGTTTTAACGCCTGTCAATGATCACATGTGGATGAGAGCGTGGGGTTCTGACTGGGAACACACCATGGTCAAGCACAAGGTAGCCATGTCCTAAAGCAGAGCCTGCTTTATCATCTGTTTTAATGGAAACTGAACCATAATTCAGCAAATGAACATCATGCTCCAATGAAGGAGACTCTAAACTAGCGACTGACACCATAAACTCATCAGGAAACTGTTCCCTGAGGTAATAAATATTGTAAGAAGTCGGCACATTTTCTCATAAGCTTCTATACAATCAGACATCTTTTTTGCAACCAGTGGAGTCGCCCCCCTGCTGCACATTAGAAACAATGCAGGTTTAGGTCACTTCTGCATTGGCTTCTTTTTTTTCTCACTAATTTCTCAGGAAATAATGTATAAAAACCGTCACATATTTATGGTGTTTATCTATGAGTCTGTTTAGTTTAGTGGATCTGCTGAGTTAAAATATTTATCTGTATGGCTGATCTTTATTTAATCGCTGTACGGTAAGAGGTTGACAGACGTGCAGGATTGTTCAGCCTTGGCGTAGAAAATTGAATCTGTGAGTAAATTAAATGGTAAATATTTCTAATTTGTGCTTTATTTGAACATTAAATGAGCTCCACCCCTCTTGTAATTCTCCCAGTCGGCTAATATCTTCCAAACGTAACTGACAATTTTTGACATCGGGTTTTATCTGCAAGATAAAAATCACATCAGGTTGGCATCAAGCTGATTCAGGCCTTTGATGAAATCTGTGTTCCACTAATGTTTAATTTAAATGACCAGAAATGTTCACACATACAGGAGAAGGAGATCAGAGATGCATCGACTCTGGGCTGAAAGCAGAACCAGTGAGATTCTGGAAGTGGAGCTAAAAGCTGGATTCTGAACCAAACGAAGCCTGTTGTTAAAATTCAGTGGTGAATTCTCTGATCCTCATCTCTGTGTTGTTTAGTCATGTCTCAGAGTTGAACTATGGCACCGACCTGCACAGCTTAGCGTGTTAGCATTAGCTCGAGCGCACTGTCCTCATTTTCCATAGCGTTTTGAGACTTCCAGCTTTGTTGCAACAAAGTACCAAAAAGTAATTAAAACGTTTAAAATTGGAAATTTGTGAATATTTATGAAAAGGTGAAGGTAAAACTATCTTTAGTCTCATTTGAAGTCTCCAAAGTGTCCGTTTTGGGGCTCCGCCTGGACCTTTACATGAACCCATCACCGTAGGATGGTCAGACTTCTCCTCGTCTACATCTGTGTGAGCATCTGCAGCTCCACACAGTCCTTTACCCCGAAGATAAAAACAGTTACTTATACAAGATTTTTAGATTTTATTTTCATTTGACTGAATTTAAATGCACACTTCTCTGTTTATGTATCAATTAGTGTGTTTCTGATGCTTTCACAAAACCTTTGGAGTGGGTTTTTTTTTGTCTAATAAGATCTTCTTAGCTGGAGAGGGAGCTCATTTTAATAACTAATAACTTTTAATCGATATACATTTATAAACTTGTACTTAAAATCTGTCCCATTAATCAGTGCAGTGTGAAGCATCCTAAAATGCTGGACTGGAGTTTTTGGAAGCTGCAGAGACTCTGAGGAGGTTTGGCTGCTCCTTACAGAAGGAGTCTCCACATGAAAGACTCCAACAATCATTCCCAGTGTGAGACTGATTCAAGGACGTCTGGAAAACCGACAGGGGGCGTCTCCTTTCCCTGCAAACCCCCGCCTCCGCCACCAACACACCCCCTTCAGTGCCGTGGAAGAAGGAGGTATTGGGAATCTCCTCCTAGACAACAAACCCACATTCAAAGAGAGGCACGCGAGTTACGTCACACTCCGTGTGGGGAATATAACGGAGGTGGCGCGTTGCGCTCAGCGCTTTTCTGTCTAGGAGTAACGGGAGCATCATGCCGAGGCCGCGGAGAGATCTGAGCTCTGTCACGCAGTCTGTCACGAACAAATAGTTTCCACAGATGCTGCCACGGACCAACTTTTTCATTGCAGTCGTGGATTTTCATCATGGGAAACTGAATTTGAAGGGAGACTCAAAGACGCAGGTTTGGCTCACGCGTAATTGCGCACAAGAAAGTGGCCCTTTAGCAGCTCCCCGTGCGCACTGATCTCACCAGCGGAGCTTCTGACATGGATCAGTCCCAGCAGTGTGTGGCCCTGTACCTCCTGGTGCTCTCCCTCGGACTCCTCATGGATAGGGGGATCTGTCAGCACTACTATCTTCTCCGCCCCATCCCGAGTGACAGTCTGCCTCTTGTGGAATTAAAAGAGGACCCAGACCCCGTCTTCGACCCCAAGGAGCGGGACCTTAACGAGACCGAGCTCAAGAGCGTCCTGGGAGACTTTGACAGCCGCTTTTTGTCCGTTTTACCGCCCGTGGAGGACAAATACACCGGGAACGACGAGCTCGACGACTTTGAGGTCCAAAAGCCCGGTGGAGTATTGCCGAAGGAGATCCGGGCGGTGGATTTCGACGTCCAGTTCGGCAAGAAGCATAAGCCGAGTAAGAAACTGAAGCGGCGGCTGCAGCAGTGGCTTTGGGCGTACTCGTTCTGCCCCGTCGTGTACACGTGGACCGACCTGGGGAACAGGTTCTGGCCGCGATTCGTGCGGGTGGGCAGCTGCCTCAGCAAGAGGTCGTGCTCGGTTCCGGAAGGGATGGTGTGTAAACCTGCGACCTCGACCCACCTGACGATACTGAGATGGAGATGCGTGCAGAGGAAAGGGGGACTGAAATGCGCGTGGATACCAGTGCAGTATCCCATCATCACAGACTGCAAATGCTCGTGTTCAAGTTAAAAAAAGACTAAGAATAAATTATAAGCTCATGTTTCTGTGATTTCACGTGCACTACCGAGTGTAGGAATGTATTTTGTGTATATGCGGTGCCATGCAGTTCTATATAGCTCACTGTACAGAGTCAGTATTATTTGTAACCAGAGTCTACTTTATTTGTGGAGAATATTGGTTATATATTTTGTATTTATGGAGACATGGCGCATAGAGCCACGTAAGGACTTCCATATTTGGATGAAGCAGATCGACCTCAGAGTTAAACGTGGATTATCGGTGACTTGTTTTATCCTGTAAATTAAGGAAATGTGCTATTTATTCTTTATATTCGTACAATAAAACGGCACTGAAACGATTTTAAATGCTTTTCTTTTTCTTGTAGTCCAGGATGCCTTTAAGTCACCTGCGCACAAAGCGTCAATGCATCATCATTTTACGCATCGCGTCCTGCTACAATCATGCGTTTGTGTTGCACCAGTGAATGTTGTGATACTACAGAATCAAAAGAAGTAGATTATTTCTGATAATATCAATATCAATAGATGCTCAGTAGTTTCTCTGCCCTCCACTGAACCAGCAGTCTGTCAGTCACACATCAGAGCCTTTACATGCTGATAAAGGAAGGAGCTGAGATCCAGTGATTGAAGGGATCATCAACAACTCCTCCTCCCCATTTGAAGCCCAGCAGGAGCTGCTTTCACTCCTCTGGGAGATGCAGAGGCTGATGCTGAATCAGTGCTCTTTCATATTTCATTCATTAAAGCTGAAATGTTTGGTGTGAGGCGGTTTGGTCTCCTGGTCTCCTCAGAAAGAGGCAGCAGAAGCAAAGTAATCAAAGTAGAGTAAAATTTTTACCCGACTACATTTATTAACAGTTGTAGTTACTCTGTAGACAAATATTTCAATCCAAAACATCAACTGAAAGGTGTTAAAGCTATAAGGGCCCTCAAGAGAGTAAATATAAGCATATTTCTGTTCCATCTCAATAAATGTTTCTGACAATTTATTTATTAAAAATGTCCTATTTTTTGTGTAATGAAGAAAATAATTCATTAGCTTTTAGCTTAACATGGAAATAAAAAACAACTGGAAATATTCAACACATTCTTGAAGAGAATGAAACCATAGTTTATACAAATAAACTAGTTTCAAGATGCTTTATACGTCTGTGTTTGAGCCATTCTCAGCCAGTATCATCCAATCCCTTTGATTCTGATAAACAGGAGAATATATCTCAGTTCATCCTGACTCACATCAAACTACGTTTAGAACAGGTTCCCTAAGCGTGATTTTTTTCTTCATGTTAAAATGTCAAAAATGTCTCATAATGTTGAAGAAAATGATTCCTGGATCTGGATCCAGATTTGTCCCTGATTCCAGTCCAGCCTCTCCACAAAAACCTCATGACATTCGTAATGTTTACATGAATCCTGCTGACAAACAAACAAACAAAGCAGCAAACCTCCTCAGTGAAGGTCATCATAGGTGGAAGTATCCGTCTACAGTCTACCATTAAGTACACAGTACAGCCTATAAATACTGTCCTGCATTATAAATAAAAATATATACTTATATCATCATCAATAAACCTTTATTTAAAAAGGAAAAGGCCACAGAGAGAGAGATTTCTGAAGGTAACCCTGATTAAAATACAGGGACAACATGTGAATAAATCAATATAATAATGCAATACATGTATAGATAATAATATATATATACAAGTCATAAACAATGAAAGATGTAAATTCACACGGCTTTAAGTCTTCTAATTTAGCATATTTCTGCAGATTGTTCCACTTTTAAAGCATATTTAAATTTTCTACCTCAGTATTGATTTACTAAGATCGTCTTTGTGCAGGAACCTGATCTATAGTCCAGCAGACATCTGAGTTACTCAGGTAGTTTGTAATATAAAATCCAGTTCTGTGTCACCCAGCTGCCTCATGCATGAAAAAATGATGCGTTCAAAAACCATCCGACGTAAGGAATCCAAGGGCAGATTGTCTCCTGTCAGTGTGGAATCAACATTTTAATTTAGTAGCTGCAGCTAACTTTATTGGCTGTTGTTACACATTATGTTTTATAAAATATTCATCTGCAAAGTAACAGGTCATTTTCAAATAAGTTCAGTTAATGAAATGTAGTGGAAATAGAAGTAATCGAGTACCAGAAAATACTCAAATGAAGTGCAAGTGCCTCAAATTTGTGCCCGTATGTTTTAAAATACAAACAAGACTTTTCTGCATATGAATTTCTATATAAGTATATTTTGATGTTAATACAAAATAACAGACTTTTTAACTTTTTCCATGGCAGCTTCTGTCAGCAGGATGACACAAAAACTACTGCATGGATTTTCATGAAACACATTACACTGCAAAAAAAGCTAAAGAATAAAACATTGAATTTGAGGAGAAAACGTCTTAACACTAGTGAAATTATCTGTCCATGCAGCAGGATAACTTTCCCTGTCAAGAAACCTTAAAATAAGTTGCTTCAGTCTAGAAATAAGTAGACTGGACTAAAAGAAAACCTAGCAAATAACTGTTGAAACGAGATAATTAATCTCATGTTTCCAGATCTTAGATTTTAATTACTAGAACAATTTGCAGAGTAACATTGGATCCGGATTAAGAGGCGGATTCAGGAATGGTTTCTGCTTATTAATATCATTTCTGACATACCTGGATTTCCTTTTTTCATTCATATCCTAATTTTACTTCCATTATTAAAAATAGTTGCATGATGGATATTTCAGTTTCATAGCCGTTTACAATATGAATAGGTTCCTCAGGTTATCTTATAATTAGAATTTAGATAAACGTTTAATTTAAAGTGACTGCTGGGCCTTGCTGCAGGTCTGTGCTCTGAATGCTCCTCTAGTTGTGCATCTTTTCCTTCAGTTAGAGCTCTTAAACCCTCCTCTGCTGTCTAACACTCATCCTCTTCAGAGGAAACATCAGCGATTCCTTCACATCTTGGCAGAATGACATAAGACATTTTTACTGAATCTGACCATCAACTTCTTAAAACTCTTTTAAACCAGCCTCATTTATACTTTATGTTCTGTGTCAACTTCATCCAGCGCTTCATTAAAAGCACATGATGCCTCATTTCTGCACAATCACGTCAAAAGGAGACATTCTGGAGGTCTTCTGCACAGCATTTTTGTATTTTTGGAAACTTTGGGATCCTCTCCAGCAGCTGAAGTTAACATAAAGTGGATCTGAATGAAGTTGGCTGACTGGTGAGGATTTAAGAAGCAAAACTAATAGTTTTTTCTATTATAAATTAGTGGCTCTAATCGTCTGGTTAGCTGCTTCTCCCTCTTCCTGACGGCTCCTCCTCCCTCTGTCCTAGCAGAGCCTCAGCCGGGCAGACTGTGGGGCACCAGAGAGCCTGTGTTTTGTTTTACTCGTGTTTAGTCCGTAATGATGCTCCTTAGCCTCAGAGGCAGCTTCTGCACGTACACAAGCAGCACACAAATCCCTCCACATGTCACCGGATAGCAGAGGAAGGGTGAAGATCTCCTCCATGAAGCTTAAACAAACACAATGAATAGTTTTTCATACATGTGTGTGTTGGATCGTCGGTGTTTCGCCGTGATCCTCGTGTCTTTTCGAGGATGCTGTTTTGTCCTGGCGCATAAAGCTGGTGATGTTGACGAGCTCTGGGGATGTGCACCTATTTCAGGTTTAGCTCCCAGAGGGATTAGAGGCTGGACAGTCAACAGCTGCACCAGAAAAATCTCCTTTTTTTTAATTGTATTTCAACCTCGTTTTCTGGTATTTGTTCATGTATTTATGCCACAGGTGTGTTTCCTCGTGTATCCAGCTCACTGTAAACCTTTCTATAAGTGATTTATGGTTATTTTTACACTAAAGATTCCCCTCTAGACGTTATTCCTCCTCCAGTTTTTATATTTCTTCCCTCTGCAGTGCAGGCAAAGTGCTGACGCCGGTCAGATGATTTGTGTGTGGAGTAATACGTGTTGACAGGGTGCTCGGTGCCTGCTAATACCAGCTGCAGACTGGAGGATGCCGGGCTGTTTAATGCCCGTCGTCACTCCTGAGCTGGCTCTCAGCTCTAACCTGGTCGCTCGGCTCGGGTCTCAGCCGTCTGAGATGAGCAGCTTTTAGCCAGTTAGCAGCTAACTTAATGATATCTTTGGGCATGGGCTCATTTTATTGCCTCTCCACTCCCCCTCCCCCTCCCCTTCACCTAATCAGCTCTCTCTTTTTTCTATGGAGATATTCTGAAGCCAAAACCTTGTTGCTGATTAAATTCTGCTACGGGCTTCAGATATTTTCCTGATCAAAGAAAACTTCTCTTTGTTAGTTTTGCCAACGATATCAAACCCGAGTCGTTCATTTTTCATTACAGATGATAGAATTAGTTTTAATAACTCCGACTGGACCTTTAAAAGGCCAAAGGTAGTCTTTGTGGCACCTTCATTATGAACACAAGAACAAGGCCAGCTTAGTTTGAGTCTGTTTATTCAGTGAAAAGGACAAACTTCATTGCTGTAATGATCTGGTTTGAACGTGTTCACCTCCATAATTGGACCACAGCTCTGTAAAAATTTCACTACAAATTTTGTACCTGCCAAGATTTGTTTTAAGTTATTTACTAGTTTTTCACTGATACTACGCTGTACCTGACCCCAACACAGGGTTCTCTGCTGGAAAGCAGGGGACTGCCCGCTTCAGGTTGGGGATGAGTGTCTGCTTCAAGCCAGGGAGTTTATCTTGGGGTCTTGTTCACGACTGATGGGAAAATGGGCCGTGAGATGGGCAGGAGATTCGCTGTGGAGTCAGCAGTATTGTTGGAGCTGAATCGTATCAGAGCCGGAAAGCAAATCTCTCGATTTACCCGTCGATCTACGTTCCAACCCTCACCTAAGGTCAGGAGCTCTGAGTCATGACCGAAAGAATAAGATCATTGATACAAGCGGCTGAAATTAGTTTCCTTCTTATGGGTGTCTGGGATCAGCCTTAGAGATCTCCTGCTCCTTCGCGTCGAAAGGAGTCAGTTGATGTGGATCAACATCTGATTAGGATGCCTCCAGGGCGCCTCCCCTTGGAGGTTTTCTGGGCACGTCCAACTAGGAGGAGACCCCAGCGTAGACCCAGAATCTTATCTGCCCTGGGAACGCCTTGGGATCCTCCAGGAGGAGCTGGAAAACGTCACTGGTGAGAGGAACGTTTGGAATACTCTTCTTCATCTGCTGCCACCACGACCCAACCCCAGATAACAGGTGGATGGATGGATGGATGGATGGATGGATTACTACTTTTTTTATATACCGATCTTGCTGCATGGATGGATAATTTCATGAGTGTTAAACCATTTTCTCCTCAAATTCACTCTTTATTTCTTGCATTTTAGCTTCTCTTTTTTACAGTGTAGAAAGATGCGACCAACATTGCAAAAGCCTGAGCGAGGGAGGAATCAAATTATTATGAAAGGTGGAATACAAGAAAAGTGAAATGATCTGTTGATGCAGCGAAATCATTTGACTTGTCAAGAAATCTTAAAATACGTTGGCTAGAAATAAGTAGGCTAAAATAAACTAGTAAATAACTTTGAAAACAACACAATTAATCTCATGTTTCCAGAGAAGACTTTAAATCTTGGCAAGTACAGAACTATTTGTAGTGGCTGTACACAAAGTTTTGTGCTGATGAGGCTGTAAAAATACTTTTTAATCTCCATAACGCTGGAAGCCCAGAGAAAAATGTTCAGTCCTGAGACACATCTTAAAAAATGGACAATTTAAGGTTCACAAAAATTAAAATCCAGTCATTATGGCCTCACCCTGATGGTGATGGAAAGCAATTTAAAGTTTCTTATTCCACTGAATATTTGATTAAGGAAGAAAAACTGCCCAAAATTTCCTTCCATCCATTTCCTTTGTTTTACATCTTATAAAAATTCTAAAATGATTTATTATAACAAAGAAAAACAATGGTTTAGTGTCATTTTGTGCTTAGTTGTGTGTTTAATTTGAGGGAAATGTGTCTTAGATAAGGAACAAACTCATTCAGACATGAGACAATTTGATGAAATGAAATGGATAAAAAAAACACTTTATTTATTTTGACCAAAACACTTTTAACTCAAAGTTCACTCACTAGACTTGCATTTCATGGTCTTCCGTCTCACGTGGAGTTTGCTCAGTTGCCATGGTGACACCTCTGTTGTCATCATGTGACTTCAGTCTGGAAGTGATCTGGCTCATCTTTAGTTTGCGTGTTCTTTAAATATGAACATGTCTACTGTATGTATATGTAGAATACACAGGCTATACTGACATTTAAAGCAAAAGGAAGGAATATATTTAAATTAAGTAGAAAGATTATGGAAATATACACTATTAAAGTCTCAACAGCACATGTGTTCATTTATGTATTTGTCTTAAAGTTCTGTTGTATTTAACATTCCCACAATTTAATTAAAAAGGCTGTAGATGAACATTTATTGTCTTAACAGTTCCATATGATAAGTGTAGATTAATCTGTGGTGTGGTATGAAGTCAACATATTTTTGATTCATAATTATAGTTGTGTGTTGTATTCCTGGCATCAGATAGAAATAAGGAAAAGATTTTTTACACATAAACCTCCTGATAATGAAACCTTTTTATTTAAATGGGTGAACTGAGGTCTGTTTAACCTACATTTCATATAAGTTCACATCTTGTCAGTGAAGACAAGCCCTGCTTTAATGACCCCAGTTATTCATCTGTCAATATGACCAAATATGAAGTTCTTTCATTCTCTGTCCAGATGTCCAGCAGAGGTCTGAATGAAGGCAGGTGTTCAGGGAACAGCTGATTCTGTTGTTAACAGACGTGAATCTGTTGCTGGGTTAAAGCCTCGTTTATTCCCTACGTTTATTGTCAAATAGAAAGTTTTTAGGCTTGTATGACCTTCGGCTGCTGAAAGTTGCAACCACTGCTGACAGTTGCATCGCAATGTAACGGGCGTTTCAATCAGGAGAGACTAGTGGTTGAAGTAAATAAGATTGTTTTTTTTTTTACATCAAATGATATGTGATAATTAGTATGTCAGAAAGTCTTTGGTGTCAGAAAGTCTTTGCCGCTTAGACTCGTCAAGGAGATTGAGATTGAGGAGCATCTGTCTTGAGCAGCAGCAAGATATATATCCCCCTTGGAGTCTAGACACTGGTGGTGGTGGCTGATGACCCTGATGAACCTGATGAATGATTAAGTTGGTAAAACTTTGAAGACTGGGCGGTGATGGAGAGGTGGAGAGCGTGCAAAACAGCAGCATGAAAGAACTAGACACGACTGCCCTCAGACGACAAGCCATTCTGACTTTGTCTCAAGCTTCCTTAGGCCTTAAGAGATCATTTTAATATTAGGATGTGCAACAAAAAACGTTCAGTTGTTCATTGGTTTGAGCCAATGCCAGCCATCCTGTTTGGTGGTGACAGTTAAAAGGGCGATGTCCTCTTGGTTGACAGGTCATTTCAGTACCTGTTAATATATTATTACCAACACATTCGGCAAATAAAACGCTGACATCGTACATTTCTGCAAACCGCAGATATGTTAAAACTTTACATTTCTTTACTTTTCCACGCTGTGCTTTAAGATTGGGCTCAAAAACCACGTGGTTAGGGTTAGTAAAAGTGTTTTACTGCAAACACTGCTGTAAAATGTCCTGATGTCTCCTTAAAAATACCCGGTGGTCTCTTACTTAGCAAAAATCTTGCATAGTTGTCCATCATTCCCTCCTAAAATGAAAGTCATCTGAACATAATATGCAGAAATTTTGCTATGATACGTATGAAATGTACATATTTAACGTATCTGTGGTTTACAGTAACGTACAATCCCAACATTTTAGTCAGGCGACTTGGCTTTGTGAAAATGATCCTTTGCATCAACCGACATGTCCTCTACTTTCACTTTGGAGTTGCTTTATTCATAAAAGTATGAATATTATTTATTAAAATAAGTTCCAGAACTCAGTGAGCGCTGAATTGGAGAAGCGCCACTGCCCCGCTTCAGCAGTTTGTTGGTGTGCAGTCTTCTGAAAGGCAGACACGTCCTGTCAAAAGTTTTTATTTATTTGGTAAAGGATGCCGTTTGGCATGCGGCCCGGTTCATTGTGCTCTCCCACACATCAGATAATTGGAGGCTTTTGAAATATCCTCTGTGCTGCTGCTCCCCGTCCTGGTCACGATGTTCAAACTGGGATGCGTGGCGAGGTTGATGTTGATTTTTCCAGCATTTTTGTCCGCTGTAAATTTCACCGAACTGGGTTTGATGACTTGTGGGTGGTGATCCTGCTGTTTGATGTCCAGAGCTCGTTAATCCAAACCTCATCTGGTATGCAAGGTCAGACCCTACTTTGATGTGCACGGGCCGACTCTGCCAAGTCTGGAGAGTGGAGAGGGCACTGTTCGTTTATGGAAGATCAGGAACTGGAGCAACCCTGACACATTTTGGCTTTTGTCCATTAACTACTGTGAGGATGAGGTCTGGTTTGTTAAAGGGGCCTCTTTGCGCTTGTGGAGCTGAAAGCACACACATGAAGCTTTCCTGAGAAGCTGAATCAAATACAAATCTTTTCCCAAACACACAGGGTAATTGGAGGAATGTGTGTAACTTGTATGTTTTCCTCAGGGAGCCACCAGCGCAGCTTATGAGGCCAAAGCTCCGTGATAACCCTGGATGTCTGAAGGAAATATCTGTGCGTGTGTGTTAACACAAATGGAAAAAATTGCCATATAACATCAAAATATTTGTTTATTTTGTGTAAAGTCTGCAATCTTTTTGTGTCTTGGCTGCATTTTCCTTGGAAACAGGCAGGAATGAGGAGAACCAGCATGTTTGTTATGTAAAATAAAGCAACAACGGCCCCCACTTTGCACCCAGCGCAGGAATTCACTGCAATTAACTCTTGAGCGTCGCATGTAAATATGAAGGTTTGGGGCTCCGTGGGCAGGCCAGCACTCACTCACACAGGGATCCCGGCCCTTTGTTCTCCCGGCTCTTTGGCTGGCCGCCACACTGCCTCAGTTGGCGGCACCCAGCTATAAATTTTTCACAATGGCTGGCGTGTGAGCCGTCCATCATTCCTCTCTCGTGTCTCCCTGTTTCTCCCCCCCACCCCCCACCCCCACCCTCCGCTGGCAGGTTTACCCGCTCCTAAGTGCAAGTCTTTCCTATCATTCTGTCATCTTGCACAACTAAACAAGCTGCCTGAGGGTATTTATTAATTCACTCTCTTCACACTTTGCTGTGCTTTGATCACATGTTAAGTACCTACAGAGATCATTTGTGGAGATCTGCGAGTCGTACTGCAGGATCTCTGCAAATTGTTTCCAGCTTTCCGATTCAGCCTCTCACCTACAATAACTTCAGAGGGTGAAACTCAAAGAGTCTTGCTCAGTTGTTTTTCTTCCTTGATCCAAAATTACCATTCACTCTTCACTCGATACCAACAACAACGCAATACTGGAAAACACTCAGGGCGTAGAGAGATAAAAACCAGCGCAGACGAAGCTGTTTGATCACATTTCGATTTAATGAATCATTGTTCCATCATAGTCACATCACTCTCTGCGTATGGGTTTGGACAGCTGCCCTACGTCCTGGACTTTAGTAACATTTGAAACATGAGTTGGTGAAATGTGTCATTACTGGTCATTCAATCACAACAATATATTATGTAATCCTTTTAAATATATCTGTCGTTTAGGTCGACCATGTAACCGCAGCGTTTGAGTCCTGAGATCTCTTAATGATGTTGCTTCACGCAACAACTGTCGGTCATAAAAGCAGGAAACAAAAGCAGAATAATAATATTATTGAAAAGAAACACGAGAAGCAACCAGATAACCAAAGGGACACTGGAGGCTTCCCATGTTGCATCATTTGTTCTGTAACTAGAATATTTTTAAGGTCTTCTTCCTCACCCATACATTTTGGTTCAGGATCCTTTAGACGATTCGCGATACCTTTGACTCCATTAGGATGACGGGACACGAAGCTGGAAATCAGGGATAAGTCTTTCCTGGAGAGGCTCAGCTGGACGGTTTGTCTCTCTGTTTTCTTCGGACATTGAACAGTACATGGAGACTAGTCTTGTTCAAAAACATTAAATTCATACAGTTCAAAGAGGAATGATGTGTTGCTGTCACTTTCGCTGCAACATTCTTGGTATCATATCCAGGTTTGCCAGGATGTTTCCATTCCTGAACCTTGACATAGGATATTAACTACAGCCCCATCCACATGGCGTTCCCAAGGCACAACTGTTGCGTCTTTATTCCGCCCCGACGTTCTGTGTGAACGCAATCAAAGTGTAAAGGGGTGTCTGTTTGTTCCACCTGTGTGACGACAGTGGAGATAATAACAGCGCCGAATCGTACATCTGTGTGAACGCCAGGTGGAAAGGCAGGACGTGACTGTGATGTTTTGACGACGTATTATGCATGCGACCCAAACTGGAAGATACATACATTACAACTCATCTGTGGATATCAGCTGTTGAATCAGCGTGGGGGATGACAGACAGATCTGGGAACTCAAACACTGATATACCTCCGTAGATACGGAGTGTCATCGACGGATATCTGGTGTATTCGGTAGAACCAGTGGGCGCAGATCATGGTGCGGATAGATGGAACCTGTCACCCCAACGTCCTCCAACTACATTACTTCAAAATAAGTGATGTATTTGAAAATGTGTATTTAATAGAGGCTGATTACACATCACTTTTTGAAGGTTTTGTTTCTGTATCGAGCTCGGCGGTCTGAACCGCCGCAGTGCAGGCATACGTCACCATCACGCCCCCTTTGGAAGAAAGTAAGCGATGTGGAACTGCTGGCGCCGAATGTCTTGTGATGTTACCGTTTTCTAACTGATGCCAATCTCTGATTCCAACTAGAAATGTCCACATGATACTGGAATCAATTTGCTGAGCCATCTTTCCTGAGCGACATCACAGAGTTAAAAGCGAACGTGAATTTCTGCGACAACCTGGCAGTTTTGGCTCAGAATCAGGACGACCGAAAGTTCATAAACCATTTCAGGTTATCAGGATCAAAAACCCCTCCAAAACTGGGAACTGAGACTAAACCAACATCTCACCTCCTACCTGCTGACAGAGCACCGTCATTAACACGCCTGTGGGTTGCTGATATAATTGCACTCTGTGAAGGTGCTGCACAAACATGTCAGGTGAATACTGGATGTTTATGAACAGGACTTGAGGCGTAATCCCAGATTTCAGCAGTGAGATTTACGTCTGTCACAAAGATTCATGTCTTCATTGTGTACATCTCACTTAAAGTTGAGAAAAACCTGACAGACAGGTATCTCACACTTCATCTGGAGGATTTATGACTGACAGTTTTCCATACTTATTGTTTATCACGCAATGGTTCCAGTATGTGATTCCTCCTAAAGCCAGAAATTGCCGCTGTTACTTTTCTGATTGTTTACGAGTTAAACAAGATACAACATGTTAATTAATGAGCTTTGGGTGTTGGTAATCTTTTATTTTTTTACTTTGAATAGAGCCAGGCTAAATGTTTCTCTATTATTTTTATGCTAAGCTAAGCTAATCTCCCTTTGGCTCCGGTTCATGTGTAACACACAGACATGAGAGTGGCACCAGTTGTCCAACCCAAACTATTCTAAACATTTAAGATTTCATGGAGCCTGTAGATCACCCAAACCACGACATCATATAACATGAAGGCCATTTCTATTTGTGCACTTTTCTTTGCATTCATACACTTTTTCAAATGTAAGCTTGTTAACCTTCAAGCATCTTCACTAGAGCTGCTTTACTTTTACCCCTTTTCCACCAAAATTAACCAGGTGCTGGTTCCTGGCTGGTGCTAGAGCCAGTTTGGAACTGGTTCAACACAAGAAGCCATGTCATTATGTCACTGTGTACGTATGGATATGTCTCGTGTTTCCCTCATTTTACAAGTGCTCCAGCTGGCTTTGCTGGTGGTCCTTCTTTTGGTTCATTTACTCCTGTTCAGCTTCTTTAATTTGTTGCTAATCTGCTCAATGCTGCAGCCATGTAACGATGGATTCGCTCCAAACACCAGTTTTGTTGTTGTCACTTCCTCTAGTTTGAATTTCATCCGAGGACCACACTGCAAGGAGAAAGTTTGCCTCCTCGACGGATCGATTTCACCTCCATAATGAAGTTCTTGTTAGTTTTCATTTTAAATTCGATAGAATAAACGTCACACAAACTCTTGGGCGGTCACAAACTTTCGGTTTGTAACGTTACCGGTTCTTATTTCTACTCCAGTAACGCTTTAATTTCACTCTGGCACCAGTGTTCAGGGCAGTTCTTGGGCTGTGGAAACACGAAGAGCTGGTTCGTAGTTTGGCACTGGCTCCGAACTGGCTGGTGCCAAAGGGCCTTTTGGGACATTTTCTCTTACCAATCATCCTCAAATGTTCTGCAGCTCCAGACTCACCAACTGCCTGGTCGTCAGCCTTTTCATTGAGGTATTTAGTGAGCAAACCAAACCAACTGCTGTCTGAACAGAGAGAAGAAAGCTTATAAAAGAGGGGAACAAGAGAGGCAAGGTGGCAGAGGATGGGAGAGTACAGATTTATCACCCAGGCATGGAGTGGAGAGAAGTGCTGCTGGTCCAGAGAGCAGGTTTCCACTTCACTTTAATTCAGTGTGAAGTGTTTGAGACACACGAGTGTGGTTTGGGGAGATAAATGAGAAAGCCAGGCTTTTTCCGCTGAGACTGACACCTCTCTGTGTTCTGATCCATAATGAACTCTCTCAGGAGTATTTGCCAGTTAGTTGTTGACAGGCGTCACTGGTAATTTGCTGAATGTTGATTCAGTATTTGTCATGTCTCTAAAAGTCCAAATCTATGTTTAGCCAATGTTTTTATTTTCCAACACGGCTAGAAGCCATCAGTATTGAAACTTCATTGAAGGAATTTTAATGGCAGCTGCTTCTGAGCAGCATTTTAGGGGGTAATCGCCATCTAGTGGTGCAGATGTGTGCAGATGTGACGGTGATGGACACGGCATGCAAAATGCCACATCGCTATGGTCCGTGATTAAAAAGCACAAGTGTTCAGCATGTTAACCAGCACTAATATTAGCACAGAGCATTAGCTCAGCTTTTATCGGATATATTTAGACCCAAGTCTGACACAGAGGAATCTGTTTGAACAGAGCTCAGAAAATGATTTGATCAAAAAAAAAAACTTTTGTAACTTTGGACATTTTTGAAATACTGAGCGTGTTTGAAGACGACTCCTTCGTGTTGACTCTGAGAAATCCACACTAAACTGGAATGAGGGCTGGAATGAGTTGGCCCTCTTATTCTGAGGTCGCCGGCACGTTAATGGCTGCTTTATTACCATAGCATGTTGACCTGGAGCGCCGTTTGCCGTCTTAGAAGAAGCCGAGGAGCTGCATGAAAATTATTACACCACAATTATATCAGTCACTTTGTGGAGACCCCTCGCTGCCCAGCTGTCTGCAGCCCGCTGCCAAGAAATAGATTAGTTTTTCCGCTGCTCTAATAAGACTGTTAGACAAACAGCATGAGCTCAATGAATGAATGAAAGCAGCAGATAGGGGCACAGAAGTAGATTAATATTGTCAGACTGCGGCGTGTGTCTTCATCAAGTCATAACTGGAAAACTGGCAGAAGCAAAGGGGAAGATTGTCATTATCTCTGAACAGCCAGAAGACTCTCGCCTCCATCCAAACCTGTCAAACGTTCTCACACAGGACAGGCCAGCGACAAACAGAGGCTGTTTTGTAGCCCTGGAGGGCAGAAGTACGACCCAGGCAGTAATAAAACTCAGGCAGACCATGTTGGTCCTGTAAACGTAATCTGCAAAAGTGTTAATTACAACCTGGCGCCTCTGTGAAGCTGTGCGTGCTGGAAGTCAGCTGAGTCGTCAGCGGCGTCCTGATCTCCTTCGGCTCGAGCCTCGGCGGCAGCCCTGGAAACGAGATTTTCTCTCTGTTGATGATCCCGTCTGAATGGGCTGCTTTAAACAAATTAAGAGCGAGTCAGATGCTGTTTGTGTGACCCCCTTTCTCCTCAGGGGTGGTGGGGCCGGAGATCCTGTGTTGTTTACTGTCATTCATGTGAAGGACTGAGGGTTTGTGTGTTTACCACACACAAACACTCACAGGTGACACTCAATGAAAATGCTCTCTGACCTGAGAGGCCCCGGCTGCAGAGCTGCAATGATTAATTAATAAGTCATTTTAGTGAAAATTGATTGGCAACTATTTTAATAGCCAGTTAATGCTAAAGCTAGAAATTCTCAGGTTTTAATGATCAATAATCTGCTGATTATTTTCATTCATTATCGTTTAGACTACGAAATTTCAAAAATTTGGGAAAAATGCCCAACACAATTCCCTTTCTATTTGCTACCATTAATGACAATGAAAAGCAGCAAATTCTGATATTTATGAAGCTGAAACCAGCAAATGTTTTATATTCTTGCTTTGAAAGTAACAAAAATGAATAATCACCTGCCAAAATTGCTGCCAACAAATTTTCTTTTAAATGATTAATCAACTTTTTGTGGCAGCTCAAATGAAACTGCTTGTTTTGTCCAATCAACAGTCCTAAACCCCAAAAACTCTTCATTTACTCTCATAAATGACAAAGAAAAGCTACAAATTATTACATTTAAGGAGCAGGAGCCAGTAAATGTTTGACACTTTGCTTGAAAAATAACTAAAATGATTAATCGCTTGTCAAAATAGTTGGCAACTAGATATCTTTTGATCGACTAATCAATTAAACGACACATCATGACATCAAAACAGCTTTGTCCAACTAATGGTCCAATACACAAAGACTCTTTATATACTATCATGAATAACAAAGACAAGCAGCAGCAACTAAATTGATTTATTGATTAATCGTGGCAAAAATACATGATTGGGAATCTTCCATTAGTGCTATAAATGACAAAGAAAAGCAACTCCTTACATTTAAGAAGCTTAAACCAGCAAATGTTTGACAGTATTACTTTAAAAATACCTGAAGGGATTATCAAAATAGTTGGCAATTAATTTTCTTTCATTCAAATAATCAATTAATGGACTCATCATTGAAGCTCTTCCTGGTCATATATACATAGTAATAAACTAAATATCTGGGTTTTTGCATTGCTTTGCAATTGTCAAATCATCCCCTTAGAAATTATGTGTATTTTATAGACAAAGCTGTTAATATTATGTAAATATTGTTAATCATGAAAATGATTAGTTGCAGCTCTTTTTAGTTTTCTTACATCATCATTGATGTCTGACAGGAAACTCATCCCTCCTGTCTTGGCTGGGACTTACCTGACAAAGCTCCGTCTACCCTTCTCTGTAGCCTCAGAGGACAGGGTTCAGTCAGTGCGGCCCTCTTTCACATTCTGTTATTTTGTTGTTGTGTAATGGCCTCCAAAGGTTGAATGATGGCTCCTCTACAGGTCTCCCTGAGGAGCAAACCCTCTATCTAGACATTAATCTACTGCTGTGAGACAGACACGCTTGTTTAGCTAGCACAAAGCCCAGTAAGCTGTTGTCTCTGAGAAAAAGCTTGGCCGTCTCCAGAGCCACTGGAGGCTGCGTTGGCTGGAGCCAGAGTAATGACCTGTGAAATCCATCGATAGACTTGTCCTGTTGCACACAGGTCCGCCGGCACCGGGCCTTGTTCGCAGCCTGCCGCTGATTTATCAGCGCGCCTCTTCTGGTGCCATTGACTTAATGGAATCATATATGGGTCAACCAAAGGAGCCCAGTTTAGGGGACGTTAGTGCAGTGTTTGTGAAAGTCAAGGCTTGTTTGTATGAATGTGATTTCTAACTTGTTTTGCAGAACTTGACAATAAATGCCTAAAACTAAACAACTTCTCTGTCGAAATACTTTAAAAAGCTTCATTTCATGTTGCTCTTTCTACATCATTTGGTCAAACTGTCAATATTTGAGCTCCATTTCCACTGGCGTATCATAGCAATGGTTTCAAATATTTACACTGCTTTGTCCTGTGAACTAGTCAATATTTTCTCTCCTCCTCAATCAGATTAGGATGTGAGGCTGAAAGTTAAGGAGAGCAGTCTTTGAAGGTGGTAAGGAGAGTAGCTGTGTCTTCCCCGGAGCAGATTATACAAAGATCAGAGGGGCAAACGTCCCGCTGGCACCTTCTGTCTGCTAGATACAGTTTGACTTTGTGTCCTCAGTTTCACAGCAGAGGTAGATTCCTCCTTATTCAGGACTCTGGGTGTTAAAAGAAAATGCTGGCTGGAGGAGAAATTGGTTTTTATGTTTTAAGCTGTTTGAACTCTTACTTACTGCTCGCTTAATCATTAGTAAGGCTATGTATTGATAAGAATCTGGCGATACGATACTTATCATGATACAGTTATGATTCAATATGCAAGATATTTTAGATTTCTTTTTCATTTGGGTAGCAAGAAACTGTTCCGAATGCTACTGCTTCATTATCAATGATGCTTTCTGTAGATAAAATGAGATTTGAAAAAAAGCGACTAATCAATTTCTAATTGGCTATCAGAGTAACACAATTTGAAAGATTGTGCTGCATAATTTCCCCACTTCCACTTCTTTCTCTTGCTTGTACTGAGAAACTCATATACTTGTCTGACCTCCCTAAATAACAGTAAATCAGCTGTGGCTATCTTAGAGTTAAATTTCAAGTTAAAGCTAGCTAATGCTAAAAATGTGGCCCTCTCAGCCTGACACCGTGAAGAACCGATTTTCATCCTGGTCTTTTTCCTTCTTTAGTCACTTAGCATTAAGGATTGGTATCATTAAGCCACCGCTTCTCGTTACCATCAAGCACGGCCATTTTTATTCTTTTTCCCACACTGACAAATACCAATACTCTTGATCTCTTAAGGCACATGATAATAAGATAATGCATGATACCAATGTTGTACTATTGGTTTACCAAATTTGTTGGAGTTCAGAACCAAACGTCTGACCTCTTACACAGACATAAACAAGTCAAACATTTTCAAAATATTTTAAATGACTATTAATTCACAAACCATTATAGTTTATTTTATGAGGAAAAGTGAGAATTTTATTCTATGCCTTTCTACCAGCTCTGTGGATGAATTATTTGCACATAAAAAGTTGTTAATAATGCCTTTAAAAACACCATGTTGCCTGTAAATATTGTGCCTGTAAGTTCTAACAATTATTATTCCTCTACTCATCTCTAACAATCCCCATGAGGTGTAGAACTGTTTATCAGCTCCTCTGCATCATGATCCCTAATGTTGCCAGCTCAAATATTAAAATTACTTTAGCCTTTTTGCGCAAAAAAGAGGGGAAAAAGGTTGAAAAACCGAACTCTGTAATGTTAAAGAAAGTAGAAAAGAAATCCGGATCTTTACCAAACTTTTATGGGTTCTTTCCTGTCCCATGCCCCATCCTTGCACCAAGTTTCATGGAATTCCTTTTAGCAGTTTTTGCGTAATCTTGCTAAATACAAACCAACCAATAAGCTGAACCGCTGAGCGGAGGTGAATAAATATTTATTAAATCATCTGTAACACAATTTATTCGTAGAATAGACTCACAAACCCAATAAATCTGTTTTACACTTTCACTCGTTCTTCATTCATACCTCATATTTACATTTTTTGTTCATTTTTGACTTTTTATATGCACAATTAGAAGTTTCAAATGAATTATTTTTGTCCTGTACGGCTCTGACGTCGCTCTCTGGTGTTTCACAGGTAGCTCAGTACCAATCAAATATGTGTTTATGGAGCCAGGATGACATCAGACACCATGACTAATCAATAGGTTTTCTCTCTGCCTGCTTGCCCTTCAGGTGTCCGTGAATTCGTAGGAGGAGGCGGAGTTCATCTGGTGTAATAAAAGTAAGCTTGGAGGAAAATGTGACAGATGTTGGAGGCCTGTGCCAACGAGAAAAGCGAGAGTGGGACTGTCAGACATGTCGACTCCGGCATAGTGATGGATGGAGAGTGAGGTAAGACAGATGACATCGTCTGTCTGAGGCCATGTTGTCATAGTGGAGGATTGCCGCTTGTCTTAACCTCTCAATATCAGAGAGCAAACTGAAGTTTGTTTACACTGCTCCAGTGGAGTGATTTAGAATGAGGGGCGAGGGAGACGTGGGTGTAGAAGGTATGCTCGCTGGAGGGTCGGATCAGGTTTCCAAACAGTCCCTTTGAAATCGAATAGCAACCATCCCAGGCGTTTTAAACTCAACCAGCCCCGCTTGGTTACAATCCTCAAGGTAGAGAGGAGTCCAAACACAAATACAAACAGAGATAATTAAATATCAGTATCAGTGTTGGCCTTTAGACACTCATCCAGCCTGGAGTCTGGCCAATAGTGAAGCAGAGAATGAAAAAGTGGGTAAATTCTTGGCTCTGGTGAGGTATGGAGACATCATTAAGTAATGATGAAACAAACGAGAATGGAGGCTGAACAATTCTTCACTCTATATCTTACTGTACAGCAGCAAAATGAGATCCAAATGCAGATCCATATTATTATCTGAATCTGCACCAAACTTTACAAACTGTTAGATATAAACACCATAAATATGTGTCTTTTTTTATATCACAATTTATGGTATTATTTCCTGAGTAATTCGGGGAAAAAAGGGAAAAATGTCCAATTTTGGAAAGCCACGAAAAGTTCATGGATTCCTGTCTCTCAATCCCAATCTGCACCAAAATTCAGTGGATTCTTTCCAGGCCTGTGATCCATCCTTCCACCAAATTTCATGAAAATCTGTCTCGTCGTTTATGTATAATTCATACCTCCGTCAAAGCCAAACACTCCCAAGATACGTGATACTCAGGTTTCTCTCAGTGTTAAAGACAATGGGAATTAAATCATGGAGCCACCCTTTAACTGGATCTGCTCCAACATTCAATAGTTTCTTCTTTAGCACAGGCCCCACTCTTCCTCCAAGTTTCATCATCTGTAAATGATAAAATGGTCAAAAAAATCAAACGGTCTTTCTATATGACAAACCGTTCTACCAAGTGTCATCAAAACCCGTAAGGTAGTTTATCTGTAATAAAAAGAAATGGTGAAAAACATTCAGTGTTAATGACAGACAATCTGCCACATGGACAACCCTCCTAAAAAGTGTCATGAAAATCCGTTGAGTAGTTTTTGTGTAACCCTGCTAACAGACAAACAAACTAACAGATACCGGTGAAGATATAACCTCCTTCACGGACGTAACGACGGAAGTCTTTTATGAGAAGCACGACTGTGTAATGTTTTTGATGATATTTCCTATACGTTGTGCGTTTTTCATTGAAATATTGTTGTCTGCCTGCAAAGGTAAGTAAATTAAAAGTTGCGTCTTTGGGTGCATCCTTTGCATCAATCGCTGGTTTCAACAATGCATCCTGGAAAACGCTTCTTTCTGGCTTTCAAAGGAAGGCCAGTTAAGCAAAGAGCTGATTGATTTATGGCTCCTTGTGTTGCTAAAACAATAAAATGTCCAGCGGAAAAAAACAAAAAACATCCCCGGAGGTGAACTCGCTGAATGCTCTTCAAAACAACGTGGTTTGGGGTTTGTGTTATTGCGATGGAAGATGGATTGGAGTCTGGCTTATTTTGCCAAGAGTCAGGTGTGGGGCTGAGGGAGGGATCGGGGTTGGTGCATCGGGGCTGAGGTGGGGGTTCAGGCTCATTTCCAACCCCAGCCTGAAGTCAGTGCTGGGCTGGGTTGTTGGGTACATGTGTGTGTGTGTGTGTGTGTGTGTGTGTAGGGCTGGGGGGAGTGGGGTTGGGATTACACTGTCACACTGTTCATACTGTTTATGCATACCAGGCCACTGTGAGTGCCTCTTTGTCGCGTAAGTGTTTACTTGAATTTATTTTGGGAGAATTCCACATGACTGGGACGGGGATCTCTATAAATTATGGAATCGAGCGCTTTGTGTAATGATAACTTCTGTCAGTTAGTCAGCCTGTGTGACAGTGTTTTTAAGAGTGTGTAAATACAGGGGTGGTGAAAGAGGGAGAGGGGTGTCTGTGTGTTGAAAGGTGCTGCAGACGTTCTTGTTCATTTAGTCTCCTCAGCAGAACAATAACAATGCTTTCAAATAAGCTTCTTACACCACTTTGCTCACTTTTCCAGCAGAGAATCCGGAGTGGAAAGTACTGTGACTACTTAAATTTTGTCAAGTACTGTACTTAAAGATATATAACATGTCCGCATTAAAATGTCTAAAAATGACCACAGCTTTGTTACAGGTTGTGTTTTCACCGGCATCCGTTTGTCGGTTTATTCGTTAGCCGGAGTACGAAGAAGCTACTGGACAGATTTCTAGGAAAGAAACCATTACATTTTAGTGCAGATCTGGGTTTTTTGTCATACTTTCTTTAACATTGCAACATTTTCCCT